>WAAB01018991.1:14208-35916 GCA_013389865.1 Piaya cayana
GTCATTGGGCACTGGAACAGGCTACGCAGGGAGGTGGTCGATTCACCTTCCCTGGAGGTGTTTAAGGCACAGGTGGACGAGGTCCTGAGGGGCATGGTTTAGTGTTTGATAGGAAATGTTGAACTAGATGATCCAGTGGGTCTCTTCCAACCTGGTTGTTCTATGACTCTATGATTCTATGATTAAACAGTAATATTTGCTATATAACTCCTAATTTAATGAACTTTGGACTTATTGATATTACCTAATTTAATGCAATGCATGTTAGGACTTTGGAGACATCTTAAGAGACAGAAATTCACATCTGAAGCTCTAGCTCAGGACACTTCAGATGACTTCTGGTCTTTGGTACTCTAAAAGAAGTCAGATACTTCTGGTCTGAAATCTCACAGTGTTGGGTAGGAGAACCCAAAGAGAATAACTGACTCAGAGACTGGAAGCATCAATACCAGGAGACATGAAGAAATTACAAGAAAATGCCTTGCAGCAGAAGCTGCATAAATCCTTCTTGGTCTACCCAAAGCAGATAAATTTAAGTGTATAACATTTTGAATGTTTCAGGCCTTATATTTACTCGGTGGACATCCCTGGTGTCCCATACATTAGGCTATAAATTATATTCTTGATTCTGAGGGCAAGGAAAAATTGATGCTGAACCATTACCAATTCAGTGATTTCAGTAAAATCAGAGCAGGAATAAGAGTACAAAAGTGGGCCTTGCAGTGCAAGGCCAAGGAATAAGGACATGAGTCCTACAACGCGCAGTCACTAGAGAGATATAGTACAAACCATGGCCACTGTAAAGGTAAAAAGAAATACAAACCATGTGTAGGTCTCCTCCTGATGGTGTTGGAAAACAGATTACTAATTGCTACCGTGCAAATACAGGATTTCCATGCCACTTAAAATACGTTCTATTCTATACTTTTATTTACATTCTTCAGTCATCAATAAACCCCTCTCCATTATAGCTATAAAGTATTATAGTTCCTCACAGAAAAAAAAAAAATAAATACAGGTTGTCTTCCTATTTTTCCTTTTTGATTTATCTCGGCAGTTACACAGGAATGGTGTGTGGGGTACTAGGCAGTTATTCCTTGTTTACAGGACTGCTGATGGGAGAGGAGACTGCTAAAATCTTTTTAAGAAAGTAAGAGTCAGTGCAGCCTGTTGGTGGTGTCTCATCACTTCATCCCTGCAGCAGGCATTGAGAAAGCTGCTCGAATAATAAAGAACTAAAACATAATTCCTTTATTTAAAGGGACAGTATAAACATTACAAATATGGAAATGTCTGCCTCTTTTTCTTCTTGTAAATACTACCAACATGGACATTATATAAATATAGGTTTTGGCAGTTTCAGCAGGTGAATAGATTGGTATTTTAATATTAAGTTGAAAGCATTTTTACCAACTGCGATGCGCACTATGGTTGACTGTCCTCCACAGATTTCCCCAGTCCTGGGCTACTGTGATGGCTTTCCACTCCCATTAATATATTCTGTGACTGCATTTCTTGCAAGAAACTTCTAATTTCTATGGTCCAATCCAATAATTGCTTTGTAATAACCTGGCCTCCCCCTTATGTTTACTGGCTTTGTAACTATTTAATTTATATCTCATGTATGAACTTTGCTATATGAAGCACAAACCTCCTGTTTGAAATGATTTGGAAACATCAAGTGTAAAACCTAAAAACTGTGTGTTGCAGTCATTTTCATGCAAGCAGACATTAAAATAGAGGGAGAACAATTCCACTATGAACTTACAGTAATAATGCAACAGAAAAAAAAAAAAGGTTTGCCTCACCTTACATTTTCAGCAAGAAATACATTATCCTATGAATAATTTTTAATACACTTCAGATAAAATCTTGTTCTCTTTGAGGAAATCTAACAGTTTGGCTTTAGGGTCACAAAAAAGGACAGAGATGGTCTTTAATACTATGTTTTAGGCAATCCAGATAATGGGATTATTGACCTGTTGGGCTACTGAAATAAAATAAAAATAAATAAATCACAAAAGCTGAATAATCTATACTAAATATTTGTGTTTTCGCAGTTTACTTGAAGATGAGTATTTCACATTCATGACAATATAATAAATCACTTTAAAAGCTCTCTTGTTTCCTAAGTTAAAAGTTTCTAGAGAAATCCCATTTTATTGAAAGGCAATTTATATTTACAGCATTTTCAAAACCACTATTTATACCAGATCTGCTCCTTCAAGATTTAATTTTATTTACTGCATTTAAGACTCTGAAGGAGTTCTTTGGTATTCATTTTCATAGTTTCTTATAAGAGTGAGAAATGTTCAAGTAACATCCAAAATTAGACCAAGAGAAGCTGGGGATGAATTGGGAAGAATTCAGACTTTCCTCTTGCTTACATTGGAAGTAAACATGAATTATCTCAGTGAACACTTTTATTTAGAAGCATATCTTGCCCACACTTGATCATAAGCATATACAACCACCTTGTTTTTCTGAAAGTTAACCCTCAAGCTGTAGGATTTTGATTAATAGCATGGGAATTGGCCATGTAGTGGCAAGTTCATTGCTGTTTAGCTTGGTCAGTGATACTCAGCCCTTGTAAAAGACAGAGCTGACAGACCAATCACTTGGTCAATGAACCTTGCATGGTATTCTAGGGAGGGTGTTCACACACTTATGGATGATTTTCATAAGCAAAATTAAGGCAGCTCCACAGATCAGCATGTAAGTCCTTACATCATGTGGTAGGTTACTAAGCTTTGTGACACCATATTGGACATCAAGTAGAAGAGATCTGAGATGTTATCCTCTACTTATAATTTCTAATACTGCATTGACTGCATCAGCTGAGAGCACGACAAAAGCATTCCGAGAGCTCTTTTTCCATGGATGTGTTTGTTGATCTAAATACAATCCTGCAAAGGATTATAACACTTCAGCTTTGCATTGTGGGTGTACTGAAGAGCTTTTCAGTGGTTGATGCTATGACATGTGTCCATACTCACCTACATTTCCTATTTCAAATGCTGGGATTGTTGTACTGTTTTTTTCTTAAGGTTATTTTAGATTGTTTTGAAGATACTCTACAAAAAATTAAAAAAAAAATTCAGGATAAACATTTCTCATAATTCTGCTTCACAATTATGCTGAAGAGACACAGGCTTTCTCTGTCCAGTTCCAAGAAAGCTCCCAGTTTACTGAAGTGTAATACTGCGTGTGTGAATTTTCACACCATATTACACCTGAACTTCATAGGTTGGATAAGTTTTAATTATATTATGGGTAAATGAGTTCAGAGCCTCTTTTAGGGGATTATAGTCTGTTTCTAAGGCTGGGAACAGTAGAAGCTTTAGGAATGAACTGCATTTTGCACTTACTGGCACCCCTTCTCAGCCACTGAGTCCAACAGGACCATTAGAGACAGAAGTAAAGCAAACTCTGGCCTACTATTTCAGCAGTTGGTGTACAACTCTCTTTTGTGTCCTCCACGTAATTAATTGCCAGGCCTCAGAGAAAATGTCCCGTTCACTGTAATATACAAGATCCATGGAGGAAAATAGTTGCATTAGAGAAACACACAGACAACAGTAAGGCTATCCAGTTTGACATTTTCAAACCTTTTTCTTTTCCTCTGCAAACAATGACAGTTTCAATAGAATCAGAAGCAATATTCTTAACAAATAATACACTAATCTGTCATATGGTTAATATTAATGTCTCTCTATTCAAACATGCTGAAAACTGAATAGAACAGTTAACATTTAACAGTCACACATCCTTTGCTGAGTACAAGATCGCATCTCTAACATGAACTGAAAATATCCTCACCATTTCAGATCTTCATCTGTCATTCAAACATTTCATTCTCTTAAGTACATCGTTGTTCACCTCTTTCTCGGTCTTTCAGGAGTGCTGAGTGAACACATTCTCTCCATAAAGGCATTGCTCATGATATGGTTCTTTCTTCAACAGAAATCTTGCTGTGTGTTTCCAATAAATTGCCAAAGGTGAATTAGCAGAATTTGGTAGGATTTGGAAGTGAGAAGGCCTTGCATGTGGATTAAAAAGATTTAATTTTGAAACATTTCTTTGGGCAGGATTCTGCACTTTTATTGCAGAGAGACCATCGCTCGATGAAATCAATGGTGAACAATTAATTAACTGTGATCACACTTCATAAATTACTGAATCAGAGCTTTTTATACCAGTCAGTTTTTATAAGTATATTCACAGGGCTTCTGGGCAGCTCACTTTGCTTATGTCCTGAGCCAGCAGAATGTAAACAGTGTGACAGAAAAATCACATGATGTAGGGATGTGAAGCTGAGCCTCACCTAAAAGGCCTCATCTTTCAGAGGCCATACCCACTGTTGTTGGCTCAGTTCATGCACATCGAGATTGCACCCAGCTACAAAATACTGTACAAACATGTCAGGGTGAGACCACTTCTCACAGTGATCCCACCTTACTGCTACAACAAAAGCTCTGTGCCTTTGAAGAAGGGAGTCTGGATGAAGCATGCTCCACCCTGGGGCATAAAGCATCATTTGCCCTCAAATATATATTTACTGAAAACACACAGGAAAGATTACAGTAATAGAAAGTTCTGTAAACAAGACAATTTCATCAACTTTCTTTTAAGAAAAACCAAAAATGTAAAAGAAACCCAAAATAAGACTTGCGGAATGAAGACTCATGAAGAATAATTCTTTTACTGCCTTAACAACAAAAAAGAAATGACATACACTTTCAGCTTTTCTTTTCCAAATTTACTTGACAGAGGTTAAAATATTGCTTTATTCTGACTCAACATACAACAGCACTGCATGATCGATTATGTTATTTTGGGAAGTCTTAAGACTTGTGAACTGGAAAGGCTGGGACACATTAATAAATTCAACAATTCTTTTGCTGCAAAAGAATATTTTAATACATCCTGTAGATACTGTAATTTTTAAAAATCAATCTTCTGACATTAATCAGGGAAGGCTATTTAATAATTATTTATTTCAGTTAATTTTCTTTTTCCCTGTGAATAAGCAGGTATTTTAATACTAAAAAAAAAATCCCAGCAATGTGTGTGCCACTGAACCCAATCCATTGCATTATTGGCATATTGTGTTACAATTTATGGGGGAAAGAAGCATCCCAAAGAAAGCAAATGCAAAAAGTGCTTATAATGTGATTGAGATATGGCAACCAGGAAATGACATTTCTTCTCTACACACTTGATCCCCTGCAGGGAGTGATTTGGTGGAAACTATCTGGTCTTACATTGGCTTATCAGAATCAGATCTGTGCATGCTTGTGGGTCTGCCCAAACTGAACCATCTGTAGGGCTGCAGCTTTAAAGTTCACAAACCTAAGCCACGATTAATTAAAATGATCAGAGAACTGAACGTAAAAACAAATTAGGGCAGTGTGGACACATGTTGGCTGGATTTTGATCATACTGGATCTCCCTGACTCTTCTCTGAACAACCTATAACAAAAAAAAAAAGTTCAAAAAATACACACACACTCAGAAGTGCTCCTTGAGAGCTTACAAATGCCTTCAAAGTATAACAGTTTAGAAATTTGAGGGGTCAATAATAAATAACAGAGTTTATGATCCCACTCAAAAAAACCCAAACCCAAACGTGTTGTAATACACACTTTTGCACTTTCTCTTGTTCTTCCTTACTCTCCACCAAGGCAATTCTGATAGAGAATGCTGAAAAGATGAAGGAGCCATGGGTTCCTGACTACTGCATCTCTACAGAACCCAATCCAACTCCACACTTCGCCAAACTCAAAGCTGCTAAATGTTTCCATCAACTTCCTTGGGTTGACTGACACCTTAGAGTAAGGTCAAGAGTTAAACATCTGACTCAATTTAGGGATTTATGATCATTCCACAGAAGGTACCAGACCAGAAGTAGACATCTGTGTGCCTATTTCCACAGTATGAACCTGGAACCAAGAGGAGAGGAACAGAGAAGACTGGGGACTGGGTCTGTGCTGGGAGGACAGGACTTGGTCCTAAGGGTTTGAATCCCTGGCCAGCAGCTCACTGCAGCACTGCCCTGAAACCAGAAATGAATCTAAGAATGGTCTTGGCCTTTACTGAAAGAAAGATGCATAGCCTAACCCTTTGGACAGCTGAAAGGGACAATGCTCTGTAACTGAAACTGTATGTGTAATTCTGCCTAGAAAGCACCTGATGTACGCTTCATCCCTCCTGGAACTTTTCCCTTAAAAAAATATTTTGTTAAAAAACACTATGATATGAGGGCGATTGACTATTTGGTTTCTTCTAAGTAGATGCTCTTAAATTAATGCATATAAATAATTTGTACTTAATCTCCTCCCCTCCTTTTTAGCAAAGCATCGAATGCACATATCTCTTCTTTCCCCTCCTCCCCCCCTCCCCCCCACCCCAAGTCACTTTGTCAATACCGAGTCTCTTTGCTTTTCACTTGTTAAGACAAATTGTGCCTCTTGCTCTGACTTGGCCATGGGGCTCATGGGCAGAAAGGCCGTGTTCTCACTCGCGCTGCCCTCTGCTTCTACGCTCGCCAGTTCATAGTCTTCCAACCTCCTTGCGTCCGTCAGAATCCGAATCTGCTCCTGCACAGTTTCTAGCAATATTTTCACTTCATGTTGTTCTGCTATAAGACAATTACTGACTGGGGAACTCACATTGACAAGTTCAGCGGAATAGGAGTTTTTGCACCACTTGATGCCTGTTACTTCAGAAATATTTTGCATTTGCACGCAGGCTTCGTCTAAGCCCACAGACGGGATGATGGGAACAGAATTGGCCCTTGGAGATGAATAGGTGACCAAGTCCTTCTGATCCAGGTTATTAAAATAAGGGGTTGTCTCTCTTGAAGGCAGTTGCATATTTATTGAAGTATTCTGAGGAGTTTTTAAATCACTGGATGAATACCTAGAAAGAATAAAAAGAAGTTTTTGTTGTTCACCAAGTGGTCAGGCACAACCGGCAGCAGGAACGTTGTATGAGATGCAGTGAACTGTGCTGGAAAGATACATGCCATTTTCCTCTCACACCAGGAATACTCGGTAATAGTGCGGCCCTGGGGAAAACAACAGATTCTGGAGACCTGGTTTTGATTCTCAGATCTGCAGGTAGCAAACCACTGCTTTCCTCCCTTTCTCATTTTGCTCACCAGTATATAATAATAATAATAACAACAACAACAACAATAACAATAATAATTCCTTCTTTAAAAGCTTTCAGGAGTGAATATTGTGTTACAGTTAATTTTGTTCGAAATTAAATTTGAAATTCAATTCCTACATCCCTAACTGGGGAAATGGATTGATGCTTTCTTTAACATCACAGCTCTCATTGTCAAATGGTTATTTTAGGAAAATACTATAAAAAGGTGCAGAAATAAAGAACTTCAAACTTCCAACACAAAGTGCTCTATGATTCTATGAAAATATGGTTGTGCAGTCTTTATTTGCATAGGAATGACTATCTATGCTCCCCTTTGAACAAGCAGAGCACCAAAGTGCAGCATATCTCTGATAAACATGCCCTTTTTCAGTTGCCCATACTCTGAATGTTGGCCGCATTTGTTTTCTTCAATCTCAGCTGGAAACACAACTAATACACTGGGCCTGAGAAAATGTCCATGTCTTCCTGTTATTGTAATCCTGTGTTTCAAAAAAAAATCCTTTACCTTCCATTAAATCAAGCATAGGATGATTTATTTATTGTGAGGCAACTTTGGTAAATTTTTATCAACATTTCCACTGTGTTTGAAAGCCAAATCAATTCTTCTAATTGGAAAATCCTTTCACTACAGGAAATATTTAAAAATCAGAAATGGAAAGTATACTAAATATAAGGTAAAGTAAACAATGACAATAAAAAGATGTTTCCAATCTGAGTATTACTAGAAATCTGGTGCTCTAAGAGTTACTGTATCTGTCAGTCTCATTATTTCCAAGGGCCAGAGACATTACCTCAATACTGAAAAATATTTTATTTATATTCAGCTTTGTGATCATATCACTACTTAAGAAGGCAAGCTAATGGTGAAGTCTATAGTGTTTTATCCATGGATGAGGATAGCAACATTTAGATCTGGTGTGGAAGCAGGTATTTGGAGCTCTGACTTCAAGGGTATTTTCTTGAAAGCTGGACTTCACTAGGGAGACCCTTCTACTCACATGTGCCTTGCTGCTTTTTGGCATTAGTAGAAAGAGAACTAATAAAAAGGAGGTGAAGTGCATGAAACAATCATAGTCCAATATTAGCATACAATACTAATTAACTGGAAAGGCTGCCTGTGGCCTCATCATCCTGGTGAGCTGTCAGACAGGAGAGAGAGGAGGAGATATCTTTAGGCTCATTTCCAGGAAAGCGCCATGGACTTGTAATTAACTTGTCTATGGTGGCACTGTGTTTGTACAAACTGCTTGACACATTAACCTGTACATGTGCACCGATGCAGTTCTGTGCAGCTCCTCTATGGAAACTCTCCAGACATCCCCAAAAGACCAGTAAAAACACAACTGGGAGCTCTGTGATAAGAAAGAGGAATGATCTTTGCTGCTGTCTGATGGAAAGAGATATTGCTTTTGGAAGTTGGACCCAGGGGAATAATATAGCAAGCAACTTTTCTGGATACGTGATACAACTTCTTGTAGGTGCTATAAGGCTGTGTTTCTGTTTTACACCTGAGCCAGTAGACACTCAGGTTTTGGTTTGCACTGCACTTTGATTCACTCGTACCCACTTCTGGGGGGCCTTTTTAGAACAGTTTTCAAGAACCACTGTGAATGAAATACTGCTCAGGGATATTATTCCCAAGGGAGGACAATTCAAAAAATAAATGAAAATAAAACAGTGCAGACCTTTGAATTGTGCCCATTCTTGTTTCCTTTGCTTATTATATAATTGTTCAAACGACTATAGCTGAAGAGATCGCATCAGTTGCATTATTCCCTTTTTTGGTATTTCAGGCCCTACATATATTCTGGGCTGCACCCTGGAAACAAAGGGAGTGAATGTTTTTAATGAATTTCACATGCAATGGATGTATTATATGGATGATATATAAGCAAAACCAAGAAATGACTGAATTAACATGGGTTTGGTGAAAAAACAGTAACATTTGCCAATTTCATAATAGAGATTCAATTATCATTGGTATTTTGAAAACTAATTGGCAGCAACAATAACATGTAACACAACACCTGGCATATTTCCATAATATTTTTTGAAGTACAGATAAACACAACAACTTTATGCCAGAATTATATGTTTCTGCATTGTGCTCACAGGGCTTTCCAAGGAGGAAAGAGGACGGATTAAAGCACATACACTGTGTGCAATAGCAACAGAAGGGATATCACATTGACACCCTGTGGGACCCAGCTTTTGGTTAATTACAAACTGATCTGTGCTTCTAAGTGTGACAACAAACTGCTGCTGTTTTCAACAGACTGAGACTTAGACCTATAATAGCAGAATCTTAACTATATTTGCTTATAATTAACTTTCCCAGAAACACAGTTCCTCCTAACAAAGATATCTGCTTTTTCATCTGAAAAATTACTTTGTCTGAATAAATTGATTTATGTGTATGTATTTCAAAGCAAAACTCTCTCTCCACCCTCTTCTAATACCAAGCAAAAAGAAACTTAAACATTTATAAGTATGTAACAGTAATTATGTTATACAGTGTTTAATTCTCCAAGTTAAATAATGATGCTGAAAGAAGCATAATCATTTTGCTGCCCCCTTAAAGGAGATATTAAAGTGAGACAGAAGGCATCAGAACTTAAAACAGAAAATGGCTTTTATTTAGCACAGTACTCATGCCTTTGTTATAAGCTCTGTTGCTATAGCTGCTCAGTATTCAAGCCTGACAACAAGGACATTAACACGAATGGGAGTTATTCCAGTGGCATTACCAGGCTTTGGTTCAGCCTTGTAAGCACATATACCTATATATACCCCTTCTTTCCCCGCCCTGCTCCCTTTTCTACCTGTAGATATGACAAGTTTGGTCTTGTAAACACATTTATATCAATATATGTACATATTCAAAGGCTGTAAGGCACTACTTCTAACACTTCATACTGCATAACACAAAAACCTCTCACTAAAAGTATGAAATAAAACTGCTGTCCACTTAACTGCAAGTAAACTCACAACACCCTCAAGGACTCAAATCACTCATCTGATATGTTATGTTTTCTTTAAACCCCTCATTCCAAGCAGGTTTTTCTACTTCTTCCAGCAGCATACTGATTAAATAACTCATATCAGCTGTATTTGACTCAATCTCTGCAAATATTAAATCCCACTGAAAATGAGATCAGGTGTTTCCTGAAGGCTGTAAAAGTTTTCTTCTCAATCTGAGATGGGAAGAGGAGCACTTCTATAGACTAGACAAAAACTAATCAGGTGAAATCCTCTACTCTATCAAATACAAACATACAAAATCTGACCAAATTTCAGCCAGAGCTGCTGATGGATGAACTTCAGGAGGTTCACAGAATTAGGGTGATAAACCACTTTGATTTGTGCATCCTTATAGGGAAAGATGGAAGTGAAAAGGGAGAAGAAAGGAACTTATGCGGGGAACAAGGGAACATTTCATTTGGGCTGGAAATCCAATGAGAATACCAACACTATGAAACTAGCACATATTTAGATGGAAAAAAGCCATCTGATTTTGGGGAAACCTTTTCCTAAGTGGGAAGAATTCCACAAAGTAGAAATAGTGAACTATTTTTTATTTTAGCTCAGAGATAAGATGCATACTTATGTTTTGGTTGAAGAGATTACTTCATTGCTGCAACACAAAATAACTAGCAAAAAGTTTTGTTACGCTCTTCAAGGACTTCATTTTCATAAAAAACATCACTACTAAAACACTGTAATAAAACAAGATCAAAGAATTGCCTTTGTTTTCATGCCTAACATTGACATTTTGAAAATTCACTTCCATGGATACTAGTTGAAGACTTTTGGTATCATATTTGTGATACACAGACTGCTGTGACTCCTTGTCAGAACAATGCCTTTGGTGCACTCAGAGGGCTCCTTCAGAAGAAGGTCCTATTGTTAGCATTGATATTAGGAAGGTCTAATTCTATGGACATGCACACAAAACACAGATGAAATGCTTTAGTGGACTGAGACCAGAAGGGGTCACAATCTGGACAAAATATCAACATTTTGCAGGACTGCAATTTTAAAATATAGGCCAGTACAGGATAATGCTAGGAGAGGCTGCAACACCCTCCAGAGCCCGTGTTAGAAGACACCGACATCAGAGAGGGAGGGCTATTAGCCTGCACCTTTCAGGAAGAGTTGTATTCAGACTCACAATTTTCATTAGGAATTATACATACATTATCATATAAATGAACAATAATATATTTACTGCAAGAAGTAACAAACAAGTTTTTCCTTAGAAGGAGCAAACAGTAACAATGAAAGAAGAATAAGACAAACTTGTACTTTTATAAGAAGTCACCAGATACCAAACCTTTTGCTGCTTTGCTCTCTGCCTTCCTAGGCAAGTGCTGTTCTTGCTCTACCTTTCCTAATTACCATGGGCAACTTTGTTAGGTAGATTCAGCTACAAAATATTTAGTGAGCCAAACTCCTCTCTCACAGACTACTCCAGAGTAGGCACTCCTGCTTGCAGGCTGGAAAGTGAGGCAAGGGAGGTGCAGGGGGAATGTGTCTGCCCCACACATGCAATGACATACGCACACAGTAATGCTTATTCTTGGGAAGCACTTTTGCTTGTTATTTCCCAGGGAGTCAGAGAGGATAGTGAAAATAGCTCCTTTCTCCCCTCAGGAAAATGAAACACATAGGTGACTTCAGTTCTGTACTTTGTAAAGACAGTTCTGACACCAAAATCTACAGTTGCCTTCTTACAGTCTAACTGTTCACTTCACTGCACTTAGCCAGGCATCATATCTGTCCAAATGAAACTGGTGCTGTTTGACTGCATTCCAGATATCATTCCTAGTTTCACACATAATGTAATTGTAGTGATTCTGGAAAGTCCTCAGGAATATATAGGGATATGCAGATATTACAGAAAATATCTTAGCAATTGCAAAAGACTTGAAAAGGCTCAGAAGCACTTCTGAAATTCAGACCTTACGTACACTTGGAGCTTACATTCAATATTCTAATAAGGTGAATTAAAGGAAAAATATTGAATTCCTTGTGCATTTTCAAAGACAAAACTGTGTGAAGTGATTGGTATGCAGGCTACAGCAATCATAGTTTGCAATGTACTTAGATTTATCTAAAAAGACATGAAAGCTGCACTTCTGAATTATTTTCTCTTATTTGTCCAGTGCTGATGGAAGGAAAAAAAGGTTTTACAAAGTTACTACACTTGTACTTCATAGCACCACTAGAAAAAGCATCAGTTATGAAGAGTAATCTGCCGATCACTTAGTTTGTTCTGATCAATCCTTCTACAGCCTTTGAAAGGCTTAAAAAGAGCAGCCAGCCAAAAAAAAAAAAAAAAAGTATTACCTCCAAAGAGCCAGTATGCTGAAAACATCCTTCTGCTTTCTAGTACTATAAACATGGGATCCACAATATGCTACAACAAAGCTGGAAGGACTGTAATGGCAAAACATACAAACTACGTAAAGGTAGTTGCTCACAAATGTCAGTTATGTTGTTACTTACCCATGACAAGGTATTGTGTCCTGGTCTGTGATCCTTGACTCTTCTAGCTGTTGATATGCTGGTCCTGTAATTCCATTGAACCTACCCCGAGGTAAGGGAGGAGTCCTCCGAAAGGCATTTCTATGTAGCATCCCACTTTTTTGTCCTGGGCTGCAGCATGAAGAGAGACTTCTAGGAACAACACCAAGAGTACAGTAAAAATTATCACAGCAAAAGTGTAAGCTTCTGCAAAGATTCAGGATTAATAACACATGGATTACTGTTCTTATGAACTTTGCTCTGGCAGTCTATGACATCAGTAGAAATTCTCTATGGAAATATAACACTATTGCACACATTTAGCTGCACCTTATGCCATATTTAATACATTGCCTCTCTTCTAGGAATGAAAATAATTGCCTGGTTTACTGAATGTTTTCTTGTACTTGATGAAGGATGCTTCCTTTTTTCTATGCTTCATACCATAACCCTGCTATATAAAGCTGACTCCTCAGACAGCATAAATAAACAGATCAGCTTCTTCATATCTACAGCTAAGCCAACATCAATTATCACCTATGACATGAGTTTTCACTATGTTGAACAAGATTTCTTTTCTATATTGTTCATTCTTCTCTATATTGTTCATTCTTATTTTATATAGATTGACTCTTTTCCTTTTTATGCATAAATACTGTGTTGTTTCTGTACGTGTTTTAACACAAACTTGAATATGATAAAAAACATAATAGTTTTCTATTTATTTTAGAAAATTGCTTTTGTAAACAACACTTTTGTAGTGTTTCAGAGAAAGAATGGATTTTTTTTCTATTTCATGCAGGAATTAAAAAGCATCTAGAATCCACATAGTTTTGGTATATCAACTGTAAATTCAGCTGTTGCTAGTGCAAAAATAAGGGTACACAGAATTAATGCAAGATATAACCTATTTCTACCATTAACAGGTCACAGAATTGCATGGTATGGCTAGCTATTCATTTTCTAGCTATTCCTATTTCTTTTGACATCTCCTGGTCTCAGAAATGTATATGTATTCTGTCACATCCTCAATGACATTTTAATATAGGTTTTGTAGGTGTATTTTAAGAATCATAATTTTTGGTCACTTGAATAATTTCAAATTCTGATATGATTCCACTATGCAAAAGACTTTTGTTAAGTTTGCTTCTCTTCTGTTATAATGTGACTTAAAAGCAATCTGGTTTTATACCTAGTGGGAACTTTATTTATAGTTAGGGCCAAATCCACTCCCAAGGCAATTCTTGCTTGAACCAAATACGTTGGACAAATTCTCTTGGAGCATACACTTCCATTAAACCCAACCTTTTCTCCCCAAAGTCAAAATGTAAGAAAGAAGTTCAACAGTCTCTATCCTACTGCTCAGGTTAACAGTGTTCCATTAGAGTTTCTTCTCTGCTCTCTTCTACACTTGTACTTTCCTGGTGCCTTTTAATTGAGACGATCAATAACTCATGGCAATAGCACTCCCTCAAGGATTTTCGATGCTTCCTTGAATAGATTTTTCCTTGGCTAATAAGCAGACTGTGAAAAAAACTTTTAAAAAAGACTGAAGTACTGGCCTTTCAATTCAGAAGGCTGAGTTCAGGTTGTGAGTCACAGTTTATATTCTGAAAAATAACACTGCCACATCACAAAACAATTTCTGTTCTGAAGAGTCTGCGGTTATTACAGCAGGGGATCTCAAAAGAAGCAGATGAATGAATAATTTAGAATGGATAATGAATTTCAGGGTTTTTTTTATTGATCACAGTGTATTCATCAATGTACTATGAAAGTCAACAAACTGATTAACTTAACAGACTATAGAGTGACTGCAAATACTTGAAACTAGAAAGGCATTGTTTAACTGTGGTTGGTTTGATGCTCTTACACATCTTAATGCTGGATGAGAGCACATGGTCTCCCATCTAATAACAAGCACTTGCAAGTTCAGAAAAGCTCTGTATTTGTAATAGATACAATTGCAACACAAACAGATATACCCAAGACGGCTGGTAAAAACTCCAGCAAAGATGCATATAAATGACCTATCTGGACTTTCCTCACCTTGCACTGAATCTCCTGTTGCTACATCTAACACAAGATGCTACAGGATTCTGAAGGTGCACAGCCTGGTTCAACTGAAGTGATCTGGCACATGCCAACATTTTCCTGCAATCACTGCCGCTCCAGCGCCAATACAGTTTAAGTAACTAATTTCTCACTAGTGTAAGGCTTTTTTTTAATGACAGAAGAAACAGGGGAAAGTGAACAAAAGTCACTTGTGGTCATGGCAAATTCACTAAGGACTGCAAAATATTTACTGTCAGAACAGTTGCAAGCTGCAAGGATAATGCTCAGTAACAATTTTTGTTAAAAGTTCTATGATAACATAAATCCAGCATAATCAAGTTTTTCCTTTTTCAAAAAACTGCTATGAACGTTTGCATACTCTTCCTCCAAAAATGTTAGTACAGTTCCTCATAGGCTTCTGCTCTACTGCTCATATAAAGTGTTTCTCTCTCAGGCAAACCATGCCATCTGGAATTCTTCAAATTAATCCTCCTTTAACCATCACTAAGGTTTCTTACTCCCTGTACTCCAGACTATCCGTGTAAAAGAAACCAGCCCATGTAACTGAGCTGTTCAATAGAACAGATCAATAAGGAAAATGGTAGCAGGCATGTCTTCAAATCTGTTAATAAATTACTCCAGAGTAACAAAAAGCAGAATATGCCTGAACTGGTTCACAAGTAAGTAATAAATGGGGAGAAGTAGAGTTCTGATGAATTAATTGTTTAAAAGATGTATTTCAACCATTTGCAAAGGTAATAAAAAACTTGGAATTCATTTTTGCAAATTGCACAGTGTGAAAATTTTCTTTAGGTTGAGCAACCAAGTAAAAACAAAGTCTGTCTCAGCAAGTGGAGTATTTTCTTCTCAAGGGACATAAACAACTCCCAAGTGCAGTTAAGCATGTTCATAAAGAAAAAACTTGAGGTGAATTTACAGTAACTTTAAGAATCCTCCTGTACTACTTTTTAGGTAATTATTAAACAACATTAATCACACATCACATTATGGACACATTACAAACTGTCAACAAGAAAATGAAAAGCATTAACAAGAGGATGACAATTAACATGTCACAACTTTAGGTGGGAACCTAATCCTTCCGTCCTTCTTTAATAAGCACAGTGGAGCTACAGAAATAGTGCTTATAACCATGATGAAGTGTGTATCCATTTTCTTTATTCTTTCCTCCTTTTTCATGATTGTAATTATGAAAGAAAGATGCAATGTTGAGGGAGGAAGGAAATTTATTAAATTTATTGTAAATCCACTGGCTCTTTACCTGCAAAACTATAGAGAGATGTGCATTATGTTATTTACTATATAACTTACCACACACAAGAAGACAGGGTTGGTGCTGAAGACATGGGTTTTGTCCTTGCAAGACAGAAACAGTAAATCCATATCGCAATGACAGAGCCAACTGCCAGACAGACAGCATCTTCTGACACTGAGCCACATTTTTATGCCAACTTAGACAATCTACTGCTAACACCTGTACAGATCAACTGTTCAGCCTTTCAATCAATTTTCAGTTTTAATAAAAAGGATCATTCATACCTGAGAATATAAGCATCTCTCAGTAAATGCCATGTAACATTAATAAAGCTGTACCATGAAGCCATTTTGTCAGAATGTTCGCAAGAAAGAGATGACACACACTGAGTGTATCTCTGCTGGCATCCAAGTTACAGATGGCTCCCCAGAGGGAGAATGTTAACAAAATATTTGGGACTTCAACAAAGCTGTATATGATTAAAATAATACTAAGATTGTAAGGAGATTATTATGCCAAAAAAGCTGTGGCAAAAGAGAACTGAACATTATGGCGTTAGCCCTTTTTTTCTACAGTGTCCTGTATCTCAAGCATTTAAACACCATTCTTTCCTGTACCTTTGCAAAGTAACCATGATTACTTCGAAAAGGTACATGAAAGAGTGGTGTTATCAGTACATGATTACTGTTCAGGAAAACATCCCATCGACAATGGTACAATGACCTGTGTTTCCTAGCTTGTGTTTATGAATTGTTACAGCTGGTCAGGTTCTCAGCCTAGATGATGAGGTGGGACTGTAGCCTGCAGTTAGCAAAACTCTCTTCTTGCCTCACATACGTAGGACAAACCTCTTAGCAGCTAGGCTGTACCTAAAAATCTACCCTTGATTTCTGAAATGGAAGCATTGTTGCTTGCATTATGTATTCCTGTATTCAGGAATAATACGTGCTGGGGGTGATGAGGGACTTTGCAACTCTATGTAAATCCTTCAATACCACCTTATATCATCTGACCACTATCCCGATTCCATCAATACAACAGAGCAAGGGAACAGAGAATTCAAAGTTACCTCAGTGGCACTGAATTTAATCATTTCCGATAACTTCATCATATACTCCCTGCAGCACATTCTAGAAGTACCATGATATCTGGGCTAGAACTCCAGAAAATTGTTCTATATTGAAAACTTTGAGGCTTCTTTTCAGTTTAAAATTACCTATGATGAATATAAATCTATTTGTCATGTATGCCATCATCCTCCTTTTTCTAATGTATTTATAATCAGTACTCCTTCCTCTAATGTATTTATAACCAGTAGTAATGTATATTTTTTCTGAACTGATAAAATGATAAAATTTGAGTCCATAGTAATCAGGAGGCCACTTTAAGCAGGTGAAATAACAGCGCTGTACACTCATGCTATATTCAAATGAAGTAATAACAGTGTCTCATTAAGTGGTTTTAATGTGTATGACTTCCTGATAGAAATGTCTTGGCTAACACTTTCATCTCATTTGTCTTTTGCACAGCTGCATCACTTTGTGACTTGGTTCCCTTAGACCAAGTAGTATACACTGAACCTTTTTGTCCGTATCTGTTACTTAAACTTTGTTATTAGTTCCCAAATACCTGACCTTGTATTAAGTACTGTAGAGATTCAGTGCACCTCTGTTATGCCACTCTTTAAAGTCATTCAAATAATTCTTTATATCTAGATCCTTATCTGTACTGAGTCTCTCTTTAAACTAATTTTTTTCAGTATGTTTACAAAGTCATGCACAAAAGCATTAAACAAAATTTGTCCCCAGTGTTGACTAATTCTTTGAGAGCTCCACTGGTGAATGTTTTCAGCCCAGCACTCGCCCTGTCAATGTAATTCCTTACTATCTTCCCTTTAAACACCTCTCTATACCTGCATCATAGTTTTTCTACTTGCCTTATCAGCTAGTGTCACAGAAACTGCTGCAGGTAATCCTCATGATATTTTTCAGCCTTTTTTACATGTACCCAAAGAATCTGCTTCCCCCACATTTGTCCTAAAAATCTTAACTAATCTACTTCAACATCACTTCCTCTGATAAAATTTTCCTCTCCCTAAATATTTGACATTTGCTATTCCATCATCACACAGAACAGCTCACATCTTGACAGACTGTGCTATCAGACTTGAAATTTCATAAGCCAGTACTCCTAGACTTCTCTAGAAGATTAACTAGATCATCATGACTTGAGGCCTTTGATTTCTGCATTTTACTTCCACTTTGTAGAAATGTGTATTTTGAATCTCTTCCCATTCCACCTAGAACCTCAAATAATCATCCTAACTGAAAAATGAAATACATTTAGTCAGGATTGCCCTAACTGCTTCATATATTACCTCTCTCCCACTATCAGCTTTGCTCTTTACGCTTCCTGTATAGTACACCTCTTCTTCACACAACAAGAACAATTGATTGCTTTCAGTACTACCAGTAATTCTTATCTCTCAAAGATTCCTGGAAATGTTCACTTCAAGCATGACCTCTTGCCCTCTGTGATTCAGCATGCATCTTCACTGTGCTGGTTTTGACTGGGGTAGAGTTAATTTCCTTCACAGCAACTAGTATGAGAATATGTTTTGTGCTGAAAACAATGTTGATAATACAGGGGTGTTTCCATCATTAATGAAAACTGTCAAGGCTTTTACTGCTTCTCACAATACTGAGCAGGCTGGAGCTGGACAAGAATCTAGGAGAGCTGATCTCAGCTGACCAAAGAGATGTTCCATACCATATGATGTCATGCTCAGCATACAAAGCTGGGCGAAGAAGATGGAATGGGAGGACATCTGGAGAGATGGTGTTTGTCTTCCATTATGTGTGATGGAGTCTTGCTTTCCTGGACATAGCTGAACACCTGTCTGCTGATGGGAATTGGTGAATTAATTCCTTGTTTTGCTTTGCTTGCACTTTACCTGTTAAACTGTCTTTATCTCAGCCCACGAGTCTCTTCCCTTTTACCCTCCCAATTCTCACCCCTGAGGGGATTGAGCAAGGTCTATGTGGTACTTAGTTGCCAGCTGCAGTTAAACTACAACATTCTCCTACATCTCATTATTTTTTGGTAAATTTTTGCAGGTAACTGTAATCTTTCCTTTGGAAGCTATATGTTTCCATATACTTTACCCCTTTCAGGCTTCCTCTGCCTTTACATTCTTAGCTGTTTTAGTTTGTCAATACTTTTTCTTTGAAATTCAATAGCCTTATTTACAGAATAACTGTACCTAACACTTTCTTTTGAACCAAACCAAATCCATTATATTTGGAGCATAAAGAACAAAACACTTATTAACATAAAAAATTTTTTTCTGGTGGTTTTCATGGTGTTAAAAGTTCATTCAAAATGCAAACATAAATTATTTTAAATTTTAGAGTATGTTTAGCCTAGTTTTGCATTTTTCTAAGACAATACAACTGCTCTAAGGCTGAAAGCTTCTGCATTTGGCTTCCATTGTTGCATTCTCTGAAATGAAACCCTCTAAAGTCAGTTGATGGTGCCTGAATCAATACATGAAAGTCAGGATGACTAATTACCAAGAAAACTGCAATTCAAAGGGATCACAACTAAATCCCATAATTAACCAAAATGTAATTTCTAACAGATAGAAATGAATTAAGACAGTGTGGGTTTTCTTATTACTAAAATCAACAGATAATCTAAGATGAATTTTTTAGTGCATTGTATACTTTACAGGTAGATTCAGTTCTTCAGTCTGAGGGAAATAACTAGGTGATCTCTTCCAGTAAAATTTCAGCAACCTGAAATGATTTAACATCTTGATAGTCCTGCTGCCAGGCCAAAACTGTATCCATTTTAGGAATGGGAAACAACTCCCAATTTTAAGAAATAATCACCCATCACTAGTTCCCTTGAAAACACCAGCAGAGAAAACAAATCTGGACATGGAATAAAGTACTTCTGCAGCAAGCAGAAACAAAACAATATACGAGGTCTAACATAAAAAACCCCAAGACTAACCAACCCTATAACTCAGGAACCAAGTGGGAGGGGGGAGAAAGAGATGGTTATACGGCATGTTCTAACCTGGCAAAGTGAGACAAAGCTCAGCTCGATCACTTCACTCACTATGAGTGGACATGTGTTCAAATACGGTCATTTTCTTACCCTCAGTCAGAAAATGTCGGTGTGCAAGAGGGAACAACTCTAACATCATGACAATGCACCAGCCCACAATGCCTTGTCAGTGAAGCAGTTTTTAGCCACATACAACGTCCCTGTGCTTGAGCATCCACCCTATCTGCCAGACCTGGTTCCCTATGATTTCTACCTCTTCCCAAAGATCAAATTGGTGCTCAAGTGAACCAATTTTTTGTCAGTGGAAGATGTGAAAGCAAAAACAATAGAAATCCTCAACAGCCTTTTATAGAATCATCTGTGTAACTGCTTTGAAAGCTGGCAGCATTATATGCAGCTGTGTGTCAGCTCAGAAGGGAACTAGTGTAAAGGTTCTTTTTGTGTTAGACCTCATAGTTTAATAGCATAAAGCTGAGAAACTGCAAAGACACTGCAATTTTTCCAGGTTTATGTCAGGTTTGGAATGGAATGTAGCAGTGTTTAGGACAAAACGTACCCAAGCAAAAAAAGAACTTCCATCATTTGGCCAAATTTGACCATGTTCAACACTATGTAGAAAATAAAAACAAAGTAAATTATGAAGCTGTCATATGATGCATAAATTAAAGGCAGCCTTACATAAGTCCTAAATGTTCAAGTCTGTTGCATGTTTTATTGAGCAAGGGCCTTACAAAATAAATCTTAAGTTATAAAACTACAAAAAAATGTTTTTTAACAAATTGTTAGTAATTCTACCTCTTAAAACACTTCTGAAGCAAAGACCCTTAAGACAGTTCAGTGCTTGACATCTGCAAATAAGATGATGGGGTTTTGGGGTTCTTTTTTGGTTTTCTTTCTAGGAAAGAGAGATTTTGTGTGCAAAGGTTTTAAAATGAGCAGCCTGAGATTCTGCATTAGTTCACTGGTAATTCAATATGGTTTATTCTGTAATTTCCCTATGGAAAACAGGTTCATGAGCAAGGTTCATAAACAGAAGAAATATTTTCAGTCTTTAATATATTTCTATGCTTTTAAGCTTAGGTAATATCATTGCACAGCACCTAAACATTTCAAACTTTGATACTGAAATTATGCTATTAAAGGTCAGAGAACATAGAATCATAGAACAACCAGGGTTGGTTGGTATGGACCCACTGGATCACTGAGTCCAACCATTCCTATCAAGCACTAAACCATGCCCCTCAGCACCTCGTCTACCCGTGCCTTAAACACCTCCAGGGATGGTGAATCAACCACCTCCCTGGGCAGCCTATTCCAGTCCCCAATGACCATTCCTGTGAAAAACTTCCTCCTAATGTCTAGCCTAAACCTCCCCTGACAGAGCTTCAGGCCATTCCCTCTCGTCCTGTACCCTGTCACTTGGGAGAAGAGGCCACCACCCTCCTCTCTACAACCTCCTTTTGGGTAGGTGTAGAGAGCAATGAGGTCCCCTCTCAGCCTCCTCTTCTTCAGGCTAAACAACCCCAGCTCTCTCAGCCACTCCTCATAAGACCTATTCTCCAGCCCCTTCACCAGCTTCATTGCTCTTCTCTGGACACACT
>WAAB01018991.1:36279-63691 GCA_013389865.1 Piaya cayana
TGTCAAAGGCTTTCCTGAAGTCCAGGAAGACCACATCCACAGCCTTTCTCTTGTCCAGCAGCCGAGTCACTTTGTCATAGAAGGCGATCAGGTTGGTTTGGCAAGACCTGGCTTTCGTGAACCTGTGTTGACTGGGCCTGATCACCCGGTTCTCTCATATGTGCTTCATGATAGCACTCAAGATCACCTGTTCCATGACTTTCCCTGGCACTGAGGTCAGACTGACTGGCCTGTAGTTCCCTGGATCCTCCCTGAGACCCTTCTTGTAGATCGGCGCATCACTGTGTTTGTTCTGAACTTCACCTTTTGACTCAATGGAGATAAAATTCTCCCACAGAACTTCCTTGGAAAGCATTCCAGGTAACAGTTCCATATTCCATGTATGGTCAGTAAAATTATTAACCATTGAAAATCCTTGAGTAATAAGGAATAAACTCTAAGAAATGGAGCTGACATGACTGTTGGCATTTTTTCATGCCAATTTACAAGGTTAAGTAAGGTAAAAGTACAATATCACTTCCTGGCTCATGTTCTGCATTTTGGTAGGTTAAGCAAATCATTCTTTCAAAACAGAAGGGACATATAGCTGACTGGAGGACTCCAGTGAAAATGCTCCAAATACTCTAGGAGTCGGATCATGACCTCAGGCAATGCAAGCCTTCTTTTTTTTCCCCCCCCCCCAGTAATTCTAAGATATGATCCTTTCAATAAATAAGTCTTCTCCAATTATTTAGCTAAAAAAAAAAATCTGAACTAATTTTTTTTCCAGCCATTTTTTTTCTCTCCCTGTTATAGATGTCATAGAACGATTTGGGATGGAAGGGACCTTAAATCTTACCCAGTTGCAATCCTCCTGCCATGGGCAGGGACACCTCCCACTGGATTAGAGTGCTCAAAGCCCCACCTGACATTGACTTAAACACTTCCAGGGATGGGGCATCCATGACTTCTCTGGGCAAACTGTGTCAGTGTCTCACCATCCTCACTGGAAAAAAAATCTTACTATTATCTCATCTAAATTTCCTCACTTTCAACTTAAAATTATTTGTTTAAAGAAACAGTGAGAAAGGCAGGAAGTTTGCAACCATTGCAGTGAATGAATCATTAATGAACTTTATGAACACCAATGTTTATGAACACCGATAAGGAATGTCTCATTTTTAATGGTTTGTCAAACTACAGTTGTTCCATTCACTGATCTGTCTCTACAGCTCAGATGGTATCTTTAAAAGCTTTCTCTAGGACTTTTAGAAAACACAGATAAAGTTGGTATGTATGGTTATCACCTTTCTCTGTCTGCAGCTAAGAAAATGCTTGGACATCTGCTTAACGAGTCAGCTGAGACACTGTTGGTACCACACTATTAAGCATCTCTCCTTGCCACACCACAACCCCTCACACTTATCACCAATGCAATGTCACCCCTCGGTACCCTGCCAAATCTCACACAGCCGTTTGCTTACCTATGTTGTTTGATGGGCTGGGATCCTCTGTCGGGAGACAAAGCCTCTGGGAAAGACTGAGGGCTTGAAAAACTAGACTCCATAACTTTGTCCAGAATAGGTCCAGGATACCTATCTGCTTTTGAATACTGTGGCACAGAAAATAAAATTAATTAATACACAAAAGGCAAAGTATATTGTTGATGCTATTCAATCAAAATTCATATCAAGGCAGAGTAAGAAGTGCTCTAATGCATTTTTAAATTAAAATTAGGCATTAGAAGTAATATGTTCATTCACTACTGTTTACATAGCGGAAAGCACTGGTACTCATTATCCCCATTATCTTCTCTACATCCAAATGCTGATATCTACATCAGTAGCAAAATTACTGACTGATCTGCCCATAATGATGGCGAACATGAACTTCTTTGACTAAAAGCCCTTTTTTGTGGCTGTCCATGTGGAGACTGAGATCACAAAACACATCTCAGAGGACTGTCAGCACCTTCTCGAGTCCTTTGGTGAAGTCAAATATTGCTTCTATCAACATACATAACTATAAAAACCAAACTGAAACAGCATTTTTATCACCAGAGACGTAACAAAAATACACGAATCCTATCTGTAGATTCAGATATCCTTTCTGAACAAGTCTGAAACTTTTGACCTGGTAGTATCTGAGCTCGCCAGAACAGCATAAACATAATTCTTCTTGTGACAGTTGTTGGTGTAGGGCAGCCTCTGGATGCATAGTGACACACAAAAGTCTGTAAAGCAGACATCGAACATGAATAAAACCAGATTTTCTTCTTTATATTTTGTGATTCAAATGGAAAATCAGCCAAAAAAAATATATGTGTCTGATTGTGAAAGGAGCCAGAAAATTGAAGTATTAAAAAATTTTGGCTCAGAAGAAGGATCAATGTTGTTAGTGGTTACTGGGCAATATCTCAGAGATATGAAAGGTTAGCCCATATTTCCCCTCAGATATGAAAAATCCTGCACTTTGCAGAAAATTTTTCATATTACATTATAAGTATGTGCACTAAAACTAATTGGTCTGTTTTGCTTAAATCCACATCTTTCCATATGGAATTCGTATTCTTAGCACTAGATATCTAGATATCCATGCTATCTTTGCAATAAACTACTACCATGGAAGTTATTATATGATTAAATATTTTTGAAATTAAATACAAATTAAAATAATAATAGTATAAAATAATTGTAGAATCATAAGTTTCATTAAGGTTGGAAAAGACCTCAAAGACCATCAAGTTCAATCATCAGGTCCTGAGGGACATGGTTTAGTGTTTGACAGGAATGGTTGGACTTGATGATCCGGTGGGTCTCTTCCAACCTGGTGATTCTATGATTCTATGATTAAATCACAGTGATAGAAAATGCCATACAACAGCATAAACATTTATGAAGAAAACAGTTATGATTTCTTTTGAAGTACAATTCTTCATAATTATTTTGTTCTGTAACAAAAGCCCAGTAATTCCTTAAAAATGCAGAATTATTTTCTGATTCTCACTTACTCTTATCTACATTTCCCCAGAATTCAGTGGAATAAAACACATACAAGATTACGCTCTTTTAAAAATGAGCTACATGCAATTTTAATTGATTTATTCAGGTTTTTTTTACTGTTTTAATAGATGAAATAACAGAACTTCAAATTTTTCTCCAGTACTCTTCTCCCTCTTTCTGTTTTGTGAAATATACACATAAAAAGGGCCAAAATTACTGCTCTTGTGCTTCTGAAGGCAAAGCTATGAGAGTAACAATATGCAAAATGCTGCCTTATGCATGAAGTAAACACAACTGAAATAATAGGAAGAAACATATTCCACTTATTGCATTCAGTTACCATGATCTTGTCACTTGTAAACACTGCAGTTAAAATATTCAGACAAAAGTATGACTTTTAAAGGACTCATGTTTGTGAAGGTTTTAAACTTTAATAGTTATTCTACCTGCTGCAGAAATGAGACTGTCTTTGATTTCTGACCTGAATAAATCAATTTGAGCTATGTAAAGAATGGGTTTTTAGTGCCAGGAAACTAATTTTGTCCTTTTTTTGTGTGTGTTTGTTCATGATACTAAATTGAAGGTCTCAAGGGCTTGTAAGACCATGAGTATGAAGTGAATCATTAAGGGTAAACAGAGATAAGCTGCTATGTCCATAATAAAAGCGGATGCAGACTGGAATGATGGTATAGAGTCTTTCCTCACCACAGCTGAGGAAAACCAGGACCCCAGAAGCTGCTGTCATGCTGACCAGCAAACTATACTGAAGGTTGAATACCTAGCACCACTTACACACAACCTGCAAAGGATATTTTCTTCCCCCAATCCCTCTTTCAAGTAACATTAATTACAATGAAAATGTGAATTGTAATTTATACTGAGAGTGTGAATATACACAATTCGAACAATGAACTTATTTTGATGAATCACATTATTCATACATTTGAACAGGTTGAGTTTAATCACCTTTAGTTTAACCTTGAGTCACTTCTCTTCTCTGAGATCACCTCTAGAGAAAAATATCTTCAGATTTCTGTAAGAACTTTACAGCAGTATCAGTTGGTGCCCCCAGAAGTATGGCATATGGATACTCCCCATCTGTACTCCAGCACAGCCCATCCTGCTGCTTCCACAGCCCACTTGGGCTGAACTCTGCGGAGCACTCCAACTGTTGCAAGCTGCTGAATACTCAGCTGTGAGGGAGAATAAGTTGTGAAATGCTTTCAAAGGACTGTTCCAGTAGGTTGAAAGCATCACTGAAACCTTGTCTGTATTATTCGTGGGTTTTGTGGGTTTATTGTCTTCTCGCTTAATTATTTGTGCTTGTTTGATCAATTACTGAGAACACTGATGCATATGGATAAATAAATTAAAGAATAATAATAGCATTTAAAAAGAAATCATTTTGCAAATTTTCAATTTTTCACAGTTTCATTATTTTCTAATCATCTGTTATGTACAATTATTCAACTCTTTGACAATAAAATACATGTTGTGTCCCCCCACCCCCATTAGCTAATACTAAGCAAATCTGCACAGGCAGCCTGGGCCAGGAGACAAGAGATCTGCCACTGACCTGCTGTATGATGGCAATCACATAATGCCTCTGCTAAGTGCCTTGTCTTCTTTATTATGAAAAATAGGATCCACGGATAACAAATGCCAATCAGGCGCTACAGAACAGCTTGATGCTGTTGTCCTAGTATTATTCAAAACAAAACACCCATCCGTCCCCCCTGGCTTTTCTTAGCTCTTCCTCCTCAACGATTTTCCCAAAATAGTAATAACAAGAAGTCCAGAAACGCATGTGGCTTTGGAAGAGATAAGATGAGGGGATCCCATTTCATAAAGGACTGAGAAAGCAGTGGTGGCAGCTTTAAATTACATTCAGAGAGGCTGCCTCCAGAAAGTGAAGAGCCACAGATTTTCCTGGATGCGATGACCTTGCCCAAAAGCCCATCAGGTGGGATACATAACGTCTGTTCCATATGCTTTATATGTTTTGTTGCCAACACTAGCTCTCAATAGAAGCCAATAAATTCAGGTTTGTCTATTCTGGCAGCTCTTCCTAAGTAGTCATACAATACGGAAATGGGAAATTCACTCTTGATTAAAGCTAATAAATCACATTGCAACTCAGGCAAAACCACACAGTGATGTTTTAAAAGATTTAAAGTTTATCTGTTGGTCAACATATATTAATTGCATTTCTATCACAGTGACTAAAATGAATTTATTTCCTCCTACTACCAGCAAAAGGCAATGAGACACAAAAAGAGCATAGTTTTTTTTTTCTCCTCATTATAAGAGGAAACGTAGATGTAGTGATTGTGAGCTGTTAGAAACAAGTGTAGTGAAAAGGGAAACCACACACTACAGCATGAAAAGTGTATTACCCACCTCAGAGGGAAAGTGATAGGGAATTAACAGATCTCCTTAGCACCATGGGAGAAGGTATTAGAATCCACAAAGGTGAAAAAGGCCACTTTGAAAAACCATGACATCTCTGAGAATCACTAAAGGAACAGCAAGGCTTCAGCTGCCTGGTTTCACTGTTGTTGTTGTGTGACAGATCTGTCAAGTTATGCAAACTTAAGAAGCTCTCTAGTCAAGGCGGAAAAAGGAAGTAGCAATCAGAAGCATGATCAGGACTCAGGAAGACTGGCGAACTACAGAAAACCAGGAGGACCACATCACCTACTCTCACTCCTTGCATTGTTCATGAGGAGCAACCAAGAATGACAATGTACCTCATTTTGCCTATCAGGACCATTTGCCGCAGTCTTGTGGACCATATTGGCTAAGTATCTCTTGAAGATAATATAATCTTCTTGGGAAGGGGTGCGTAGTACCAAGAAACCCTAAATTTCATGCATCAAGTGAAGTACTTCTGAATCTACAGTGAACCTCCAAGATCCTGCATTAAAAACTGGCATATCTCTTCCTGACTGAAGAATTATAGCAAGATTACTAGTCTGTTAGTATCCAAATCCAAGATGCTAGAAAACCCAGCAAGAAATTGTGTTGCTGTTAAGAGTATTTGGGAAAGGCAGTAGACTTGAAGGAGATGCAGGAGAAATACTAAAAGTTGTGTTCAAACAGGTATTTATGAATCATGCTTACAGTATACAGGAATTTCATATAATTTGTATCTCTAACAAAATAATAGAATCAATGCAGAGAAAAATAGGCTTGGTACAGGTGAACAGAATTACTGGCTATGACCAGCAGGAGTTCAGAGAGAACACAGTGGTCCTGACAAAATCTAATTCTTTTTTTTTCTTTCCCCACACAGAATCACAACTGAGCTGAGAAAGAAAGTAGAGGAGATATAATGCATTTGAGTGTGGGAAGGAAAAGCATCCAATACTTCAAAATACTGTCAGCACAAAGAACTCCCTTTATTCCCTGCAATATAGCAAGTGACAAAATGACAGGGAGGCATCCACGTTTTAACTTAAATGGCTAACTCTCTTAGCATTCTTCCTCAGCCTCAGGGCTTGTCAAGGGATATGTTGGGGTGTGCCATTCTCCACTTGTGTTTACCCTTTTGACTATTAAGGGCAAAAATCCTACACAGAGAAACTTCTTCAAATGAAGGAAGTTTAAAAATCTTATGCTTTTCAGTTGGTCAGCTCCATGTTTTTCTGAATATACTGTTGCTTACCTTGAATGTCCACATCTGGAAGAGCAATCTTGCCATGTGGATACTTAATGAAGCTGAGGGAATGTCCAACACATCAAATCCATTTCTTAAACACTGCCTTTAGAAATAAGGATTGTTGCAAGGTAACTGTAGTCTAGGATGCAGCAGGAGCATTCTGTTATAAATGGAGAATGTTCTAAAACGAAACATTCAGAGCTTTTAACCTTGTATATGGTTCTCATAATCACAGTACTGTAAAAAAGCTTTAAGTGGCAAAGAGGTGAGATATTATGAGGACTGAGGTCTGAAGTCCTTTTGTTTTCCTCTTGCAATAATGCAAACAGCTGCAAGTATAATGAGTTAGGCTAGAATAAAATGTGAATTGGTAATTCATTTTAATACTTGGTTCAAAAATGAAATGTGTGGGTTTCCTGTTAAAAGCAATTTTGATATATTCATATGCATTTTCTCAATTAAAAAAAAGATTCAAAATTGGTTTTAAAAATAAGCAAGAAAAAAATTTATTTTCTTGAAGTCTAGTCAAGGATAAAGAGGTAAAAAAAGGAATGATGAGGAATAAAAAGGTACTTTACTGAGATTAGTTAAGGTCCTTACAGCCAAAAACCTCTTAAAGTGCTATCTGCTATGCCCTAGGTCATGGGAAATAAGTTAAAACTCTTGCTATAGGAACACAGCATTTGGAAAGATCCAGGCAATCTTTAATACACGTAGCAACCTCCGAGTCAAAATGTGAAGGCTCTTTCAGAATAACCATGATTAGAATAGTCGTCAAGAATAAGGAACCTTATGCAGCTATTCTCAGGCCTACAGTAATGCATTCTGTGTAGAAGAAAAATGGTTGGACTCAATGATCTCAGAGGCCTTTTCCAACATGGTAATTCCATGATTCTATGAAAAAGCAGGGTGAAAAACACCTGAAAGCATCATAAGGTCCATTAAAAATAAGAGAAAAGTACAGGATAATCTTTTAGGGAAAGAGAGAAAGGTGACATACAAGCAAGACAGTCTTTATATGTAAGAAGAGCATTTGGACTAGGAAAAGAAACAGTTTCCAGGACAGGATTACATACAGCAAGGCTGAAGGAACAGTCTCCAGAAAATAATCATCGTAATTTATTGAAGCTCCTGAAAATGAAGAGAACTAAGATTTTGCCCCAAAATCCATGTGGCGGGAGCTGCGGATGGGAATAGCAGAGTTTCCCCCCAGGAAGTGGCTGACAAATGCAGCAGCAGAGACGTGAGCAGGGAGAACACTTGCCTCTCTGCATCACTGCCTCATCCCTCTCCCACCTAGTAGATATGCCTGGGACATATCTCTGCCCTCTGATGGGAAGCCCCTCAGCCATTCCTAGGAAATATCACTTCAAATTTCTTTTCTGCTGCCTCGCCTTACCCTTTTTCCTTCTTCTTGCCCTCTAATCTACCAAGTGTTTTAAATATTTCATGAACTGCCTACAGGCATTCCTGCACTGAAATCTTGCTAACAATAGAAACCATTATTATCTTGCACTGTTACGCTACATCCTGCATAAGGTCATTCTGGTTTTCTTCCTTAGTTTCTTTGCTCCCAAAGGAAGAACGCATTTAACAGCAAGGGGAAAACAACTGCCTGAAAGCAGACACAAGAACAAGAAAGCTGAGTGTTAATGACAGGCACTGACAACAACCAGTCTAAACAGCCTTAAAAGCTGAAAAGTAAACTTAGATTAAAATAATTCCATCTGTAATATCTGGAATCCACAAACTGCTACTTCAGCCATTATGGGTATTGTTATAGCAAAAGAAAAAAAGATATAAATATAAAGCTTTGTCAGCTGCTCAGAAGACATCAAACAGTTCATTGTGATGACAGGTTGACAAAATACTGCATGGCATTCAGTAAGGAAAAGGAAAAGACTATAGTCCTAGTGTTAACAAAGACCTACTTTACATGTTAGAACAAAAGGATCAGAAAAGTTCTTTACAGCTGTGCCTTTTGTTGCCATCATTACAACCTAACACCACACTCAACAGCTTTTTTTAAGATGACAGAAATAATATATGAGTGAACGAACTGGAAGTGACACAAAGAATTGCACAAGGTTCCCTAAACTGTGATTATGTCAATTTAGTGAAGCTTTCTTCCTTCTTCAAATAGCAAGTTTTCCCTTAACCACAAAGAATATCACGACCACAATGTTGCTCCTATACAACAAAAGTTTTAATCAACATAAGCAACGTTTTGACAACTCTGTCATAGCATGGAGGCTCCGCTTACTCTGAATTGGTTAATGGGGCTTCTGCTTACTTCTACAGTAATTCGATGGAAGCCTGAAGCTGAGACACCTGTGGCCAAGCAGGCAAGAGTACTCATTTTGTTAAGCTCCCACTATTTTGATGGAATCTGGCAAGTAAGGTAGTCACCCCTTTAGGCAAACCTAAGATACTAAGCTAAATTAAACACTTGTAAAGGCTTCAGTATATATTTTTTTGATTTTCTATTACTACCAGGATCCTTCTCAGTTTTTCCAACAACTTTGTTCAGAATAAGATCACAGTAAATATGTATGAACAGGGGGGAGAGAAACACATACATTGGAAAACAGCTTGCATTCAGGGCTAAATAATTTGGTCATCTTTATTTTGAATAAGGTTGATGTATTTCATGACTGGGAGATTGTATTAACCTACATAGAACTATATATAGAAAATGATGACATAAATTTCAAATTTAGTTTGACCAAACTAATCTCTTTCTGGTATCAAAAGCCCTTCTGCCTCAAGACCCAGGAAAATGAAACCGTCTGCACAGTCTTCCCTTGGGCACTAGTCTACACATGTAAACTGAGTTCTAGATTTTGAATTTGCTCTGAATTAATTGTGACAAATACCTACATTTTCCCCTGCAAGTTCATTAATTACTAGAAAACTTGAAATCACCGAAGATCAAGGACCCTCCTTTCACCCATACAACTTAAATATGAGCAAAGGCATTGCCAAAAATTTTAATAACCATTTCCACTGCTGGATGCAGAGCTGGCGGGCTCAGCCAGGTTCATTATGTGAACAAAATGCACCAGGATCCATTGAAATAACTTCAGAAAAAAAAATCCCTGCTTGGTGTTTTCCATTAACAGGTCCTACACAAAACATTTTATGGAAGAGGTGAGATTTCTTGTTCCCATTGCTCAGATGCTAATAGCAACATGGTGATGTGCTGCCATCAGCAGTAGAAACTCAGCCAGGCTATTAAGCGTCATAGCTGGCAGAATTACTTACATTTTGCATCTGGACTCGGCTTTGTGCCATACACTCTGACTTTGCCATCATGCTGGAAGCATTTAGGCTGTAGGTTTTCCTATTCTGTGTTTCTTTCAGCTGTTCATGAATTTGCTTTGTTTGTTTCCTGCAGAGAGAAATAAAATTCATGTAAGAAAGAGCTAGTTTGATCTTCTACTATAGCTATGAAACTTTTATAGCCATGGTTCCCTTCATTCAAAACTTCATTGAATTAGATTAACCAGCTGAGCTAATTCACCAGTGTCTAATATTTCAATGCAATGGTCATTTTCTGGCAAGGCTTCAGAAAGGGAAAAAATGAGCTTTTCTGTTTAAAATATCTTCTATTCTCAGATTTCTATAACAGCATGTCAGGTTTTTTTTAGTGCAATATTTTGTAAGATCATCTATTACATATTAAACAATAGCTTGCAAGCAGGCCTGAATATTAATAAACCCACATTTTGCTCTGATTTTGGAACAGAGATTTTGGCAATTCCAGCAGATATTAGACCCTGTTGGCCATAATACGTGTCGAAGAATCAGTGAGTTCTACTAGATGGTTAGACTTGATCAAAACTCCAAGACCTTGTATAGATCAGCTTTTGCTTACATTCTTAAGCATGGAAAATCTGTATGGTCCCTGAGGCTGTGTTTTTGACAAATTATACTATGCTCTGCTATATCAGAGCTAGTAAAACCACTAGAGGAATCACTTGCAATATTCAGGAGATAAGCACACTATTAATAAAGGCTGTTTCTGCCACACTATATTTATGAACTGAGTTTTAAAGATCTGTATGTGATTGAGGACAACATTGAGGACAATAGTTTGAGACAGCAAACTATTTTAAGTATTTCTTTTATCTTGTGCAAACAGGTCTTTTATCAGTCTCCATTCTTCTGATAAGCTACATTTTCTGAGACTGTCACTTTTAAAAGTTCACAAGAAATAAATCCATAATACTATTTTAATTCTTCACTTCCTTCCCTTGTTCCTTTTTCTCCTCAGAAGATGCATCTCCAACAGCAAACCTACAAAGACCCTGGAAATTGCCCAGTAAGGTCAAGGACTCACCAGCAGCAGCAGTGCTTTGTTATGCCACCAGCAGCTTTTGGACATCAACTGGGATGGAGCCAAATTTATGAAGAAAGTGACTTCCAGGAAGTGTCAGTAAGAAATAAAGGAAATACAGTCTTTCTATACTGAATTAAAAATTTTATCAAAGAAGCTTCAGCAACATTTTGAAAAAGTTCTGGTGATTTTTCATCAAGTTTGATAGCATCTTATTCGACTCTGGTCAATTAATTTGACATCAAATGAGATAGAAAAGTAATTTTAACTTCTTTCAGTGGAGTCTATGTAGCGCAGGGAAGTATAAGAAACTAGAGGAAAATCACTTTCTTAAGTAGTTGAGGGAGGAAACTGTGAGGAAGAACACGTTCCCTCAGTATTAAAGAAAGCAGTGAGAAGTATCACAGTCTATATATTCAATTTTAATAAAACAGTTTTTAATATATTACAATAAATATATGGGAGCTCCTCTGCATTTTGAGACACACAGTTCTGATTCAGCATTGCACAATTTAAGCATTTGCTTAAATCCCAAGAGCTGTAAGCATCTGCTTAAAAGCAGGTATTTGTTACAGCATGTTTCCTGAACACAGGTCCTAAACTGTAACAAATCCCGTACTCTGAAAGTTTCTTTATGCTTTTTATCTACATCCTCTTTTTGAAACAGTACAGCATATGAAAAAGAATGAATTTACATTGTAACCATGTTACAAATACAAGTGGCATCTTTTGAGTATAACGTGTAGCTCATAATTACTAAGATTCATGAATATGGGTGGGTGAGGAAATAATTTGTCAAGCACAAAAACTTGTTAAACTGTCAAAATTCTTCCTTAGTCAAAACAACTTGTTAAGTTACCATCCGAATAATCCAAATAGATATGTAATCTAAAGCTCTATATTGTCAGATTAAACAGTTCATTCTGAAACCTCTCCTTTACAAATATTTTTTTGATCTCTACTCATTTATGAAAACAATTAAATGGAATAATTTAATTTGTATAATATTAAATTGAACTCTTTAGATTCTCATTAAATTCCAGGACAAATTCATAAAAGCAACCTAGAGTTTGTACGAATAATTGTTTTCTAACTAGCTAAATTACATACACTGAGGAAATAAGTACGTATATCTGTATGTCCTGCTGGAAAGTTGCATGTCAGTCTCCATAATGGTTATGGAACACCCAATCTTTTTTGATGATTCTTTTGAGTGGAGATTTCATATAAAGTCTAAACAATGACAGCAAAACGTGATCACAGCATCAGTCTTTAGGACTCTCCTATATATATAATGTTCTTACAACTTAATCATGAAAATAACAAAAAAATTACAAACACTTTGGAACTCTAATTTGGATTTATTTAGAAAACAAAGAAGTAAACTGGAATATTCAGCTTCACTGCTGCAACCTTTACCATTACAAATGAGATTTCTGAAGATAATTCACCGAGAGAAACTATCTAATAATAAATTTCCTTTTATTGTCATGCAATTTAACATTAATATTAGGCTTATGCATATTAATTTTGTGAAACCCTAGGATGCAAAGTTATAAAACTAGAAACTACTAATCCTTAAGTTACCAATTAATATTTTTATTTTATACGTGTTCTTTTTGAAACAAATAGGCCTTATGTGTTCAACTTTAGAGATATTTGGCAATAAAGTGTTGTTGGTCAGCAAGAAATGAAGTCACTAGTCATTTATAAAAGTCTAAGTCATAAAGAGCAGCCCATTACTGTACTCTCCCTCTATTGCCAACATTTATAGCACTTTCTTGATTACCCTAAAAGGACCTATTGGAAGGGCACAGTTTTAATTATAGTTCTAAACTTCCTCAGACTGAATTTATTTTAAAGAAAGACTTCTAATTTAATGATGCATAGAAAAGTGCATATTTATAGCAGCAGGTTTTATAAAATTGTCAAGACTAAGAAAGTCAGGGTCAGTGTCTTCGTGGAAACTTTTTTCTTATAGGCTGCTCTATTCAGAGTTTCCATAGCCATTAGCAATATTTGAAATTTTTGATACATCAAAGGATTATCCCCCATGCAGGAGGAGCCTTAAGCATGATCAAGATACATCTGCATGAGGAAGAAGCTCCTAAAAATCTGTTGACTGAAAGTTAGCATGTGAGAAGGGGAGAGGCACTCTAAGTTTGTCAGGTTTTACACCTTTAAGACAATGGCCAATGTGAGATTTACAATACTGTTGTAAATGGCCTCTATGGCACCCAGCTCAGACACTCTTATTTACGTTTTGGATTGTTTGCCAGATGAAGCCACAGCCAGGGAATTAAGAATTGATTAGTATCTTAAGATGACTGTTTCATACATTGGGTAAGACCTCTTGACTGAAATGGAGGTGTTCAATTTTTCATTACTCCTCCTCAAATTTCAGTTCCCTGAATCTGGCACAGACACACTTCAACTCTTCCTAGCAACTCTTAACTATCATATCTACAATCCAGCCAAAAAACCAAACCCAGCACCCCCACCTTCTGCTGAAATCAGAAGCATGATTTTCCTGTGAATTCATTTTTGAAAATTTATTTGTACTCATTATTTTTATAGTTGTCCCCGCCAGATCATCAAAGTGATGGCATCTTGATAGTTGTTCCAATCCAGCTCTCCGCCACTCCTCCCAACAGTGCCAAATCAAGAGGGGCAGAGCTGAATAACAAGAGGGACATTTTATTCACGCTATGCTCAGCTGCTGACTGCATGTTCTCCCACCTGTCAATCTCATTCTGCCTTTGCTGAATCTCCCTTATCAGCAAAAATCCCTGAGCTTTGCTATGAAGAACAGGAACACATTTATGCTCTTTCTCCTGTGAATCCAAATGCATAATGACATTCCTAATGCAGTGGCAGTCTCTGCTCACAATTTATCCTACAATCGAGCAGTTTGAAGAGAGGAACTGTCCTGCCACAGCATTCTACCAACTAGCATCACTGTCTAACTAGGTCCAAAGAACAATTAAATTAAATCCCTCAAGACACTGGAAGAGGAAGGAGTGTTTAGATGAAACACGAATCAATTCAAAACTTCACTCGAACTGTACAGAAGCTACCTACGAAGTCTGAGGAGAAGAAAAGGAGGGGGAGGGGTGGGAAGTCTGGTGAATTTTCAAACCTCTTTTTTTTCCTGATGGAAATGTCTTTTTTAAAAAATAAAAACTAGTCCTCATCAGATTTCCTACCCATTAAAATAAATTCTAAAAACAGGGATTGAGATAAGCAACCAAACTTTTAAATAGTGCAATCCTTCATAATTCTGATGCTCAGCCACCATAACTAACCTCATGCAGGTACTATTTATATTGATAGGTGTTCTCTCATTAGCTCCAGCTGGAACAGGAATGAGTGATGAGGAATGACAACCATACAGAATATATTTATAGATAGAGTGGTACTGACAAGAAGGTCACATAATTGCTATGAGGATTTTGAAACTCAAATTATACACAAAACAATGAATATTACTTAATAATGTTCAGTTGGGAAGATAAAGAATAAAGAGTATTTCACTTCAAAATAGTTTAGTGTAGATGATTCCACCACATTTGTATAGTTCAATATATTTGTGTGTTACAGATACTCATTACATAACTACATCAGCAGTTTACAGCTATTACCTACAGGTTACAGACACCTGCAAAGAATTTGTCTCTTTACCTTCATTCTCAGCATGCAGAAGCAGAAGGGACATTCAAGCTTATGTAATGAAAGGCAGAAAGGAGATGGCATGTTTAAACTTTTATTTTCAAAAGAAGGAAGTAGTTATTTCACTGGTAATAAAAGTCACAAAATTACTGTCAAAATAACAACTGGAAAGGACACCTTCTCTTCTGATATCAGAAAATAGAAACAAGAACAGATATTATTTCCTGTTGGTTTTTTTCCTGGACTTTGACCACAGCAAACTGTTTTAACCCACCTGGAATTAAAAACAGCTTCAAAAGGAGGGGAGAAACTGAAGAATTATAAAGCCGTAAAAGGGCAGAAGCTAACTAACAAACACACTTAATGAAGGCTCTTACTTTGTTTTGAAGTAGAACGCTGCACAAAGCACGCCCACTACGACTATGCCAAAGACGATACAGGAAATAGACAGCACTTGGCGCTGGTACACTTCTTCGCTCTCTGTGAACAGCAAAATTGAGAATTATGAAAGCATCAGAAAACAATACTTGTGAAAAGTGGATTTCAGCTCATCATGGTTCCACTGATGGACATATAGAAGAATTTACAGGTCTAGGTTGGCCCACAGAATGGTGCTTCTCTGAACCTCTCATCTACATAAGGTTCACAGAGCTGCGGCCTCCTAGGAAGGTCTTAGAAAATAGTTCCAATACACACATAATAATACAAACCACCATGGTTTAATAATTTTTACCTTTTTCAGAAATTTTCTACTGTCAATAGGATAAGAAATCCTACACACAGAGTTTTTCTGGTTTAAGGCAAGACCCATCAAAGCTCTCATGAGGTCCCATGAGATTCCTTTTTAGTTTTATGTTTTTTTAGTTACCTAAAACTGTAAAGTGTTTTTTTTAATTGAATGGTGATTACCATGCCTTACTCCCATGTCATTCCCTGTATTTGAAGTTTACATGCAACATACCATAGTAAAAAATTAATTCAATCAACTTTGAAGGATCTCAATGGCTCATATGCTACAATGCATCAGATACTGCTTTCATCGTGTCTATTTTTAAAAAGAAATTTGTGTAATAAATGTCATAATCTTCTAATTAATTTTAAATCAGGAACAGAATGAAACAAAAAAAAAGAAAAAGAAAAAGAGCTAAGTAAACAAGATAAAACATTCATTACAGCAGACAGAAGCTGATAGGCAACTGCAGTTTCACACACTGAATTCATTAATATCTTTTTAAGTATTATATTTTATTTTTATTATTTCAACTACTTCTCTAGTCTAAAGTACTACCATGCTGAACACAATGTTATTTCTTAAGATCAGTTTCTCCAAACAATCAACATACAAACCAGTATTTTAATTTGTACATTAGGCAGAAAAAACAACATATAGGATTACCAAAGCACAGTACAAGGCTTGCACACCGACAAACCGACATTTTGATTCTAGGCTATAGATCTTCAGTGCAGATCCGTGCATCAATATGAATATCAAACACATATGTCAAGTAAGTGACAGTAGCTCCAACTTCCAGGTTCGTAAGAAGAAAATTTTGTATGACAACATCAAGGGGAACCTCCAGATAGAGATTGGTGACAAGTGGTGTCCCTCAGGGTTCTGACTGGAACTGCTGCTGTTTAATATCTTCATCAATGACATTGACAGTGAGATCTTGTGCACCCTCAGCAAGTTTGCAGGTGACACCAAACTGAGTGGTGTAGTTGCCACACTGGAAGGATGGGATGTCATCCAGAGGGATCTGGGCAGGCTGGAGAAGTGGAGCTGTGACAACCTCAGAAGGTTCAAGAAGGCCAAGTGCAAGGTCCTACACCTGGGTTGGGCCAATCCCCCTTTTCAGTACACAATAAGGAATGACGTGATTGAGAGCTGCCCTGCAGAGAAGGTCTTGGGGGTGCTGGTCAATGAAAAGCTCGACATGAGCTGTAACATGTGCTCACAGCCCAGAAGGCCAAATGTATCCTGGGCTGCATCAAAAGAAGTGTGGCCAGCAGGTTGAGGGAAGTGATTCTGCCCCTCTGTTCCTCGCTTGTGAGACCTCATCTGGAGTACTGTCCAGTTCCAGAATCCTCAACACAAGGAGATGGAACTGTTGGAATGGGTCCAGAGTAGGCTACAAAGATTATCAGAGGGCACCTTCCCTATGAGGACAGGCTGAGAGAGTTGGGCTTGTTCAGCCTGGAGAAGAGAAGGCTCCGAAGAGATCTTACAGTGACCTTCCAGTACCTGAAAGTAGCCTACAGGAAATCTGGAGAGAGACTATTCATAAAGGCTTGTGGTGATAGGATGAGGGGAAACAGGTATAAACTAGAGAAGGGCAGATTTAGACTAGACATTAGGAAAAATTTCTTCACCATGAGACACTGGAACATGTTGCCAAGGGAAGCTGTGGCTGCCCATCATCCCTGGAGGAGTTCATGGACAGGTTGGATGGGGCCTTGGGTAACCTGATGTAGTGGGATGTCCCTGCCCATGGCAGGAGGTTTGGAACTAGATGACCTTTAAGGTCACTTCCAACCCTAACTATTCTATGATTCTATGAATCTAGGCAAATACTGAAAAAAAAATCTACACCTAACTAGAACTTCAGCCAAATCTTATCTGGTTTTATAATGACTGAAGGCACTGCACAGTCTCCTAATACTAGTTATTAATTTCTCAAGAATGAATATCACATTGCTATTACTAAACATTTGGAATCTTAAGTAATTTGTTTCTTGTAAAATTCCCAGTTCCTTTCTCACAAGCTATTTCAAATAAAATACTCAGATTTCAAAAAAAATCACAAATACCAAATTTTTATTTCTTAATTACATCATTACTTGCTCTCTCAAAGAATGCCACAGTGATTCAAAAGACAAAATGTCTAAGGTGCAAAATGTCCTCAGCTCCTGTTGCCATTTTCCCCTCACTTAATATTGAAATTCTAGAATTTTTACTTTTTAAACATTGTCTTAAAAAGAAGCATTTTTTACATGTCTAAAATACAACTGGAAAAGTTCTAATTCTATAGGAAAACTTGATAACGCTGAAGCTAAACTGATTCCAGTAGAGCTTTAGGCCCATTCTTCACTGCCAAGTATAATATGTGGATCTAGACAGTAAATCCTCACTGGTAATGAACTAAATGTTTGGGGGGTTAATTTTATTGTTATGTTTGTTTTTACTAGCCTGTGTAATCATAATCCGACTTCGATTTGCACTGAAGTACATAAAGGACTAATATTACAAATTTTGAATTCTTATACTGAGGTGAATCACACTGCTGTAAGTTAAAGAACTGTTCAGTTTAGCAACCGTTAATCTATTCTGCCCGAGTACCAATTCAGCACCTACTGCCTGAGATCACAACTAAATTTGCCATACTTATGAACTGTAGTTTCACTCAAATGTGAAATATAAAAAAAATAAATTTATTGAAAGAAACTGATTAAAGTAGCATGTACAAACAGGCTTACTTTTGCTTTTCTTTCAGCCTAAGTCCTTATAAAATACTTTATTATTTTTTTTCTCTTCTTATTTTTTTGAGAAATAGTGAGTTTAATGCAGCTACGGTCTTTGTCAGCCCTGAAAAGCTATCAGTGTTTTCTTAAAGATGTTTTAGAATATGTCTTACCAAGATAAAACCACTTCAGAGACTGGACAACATTATCTTGCTCAAACAACTATACGGAGATTTAAGTCTTTTGTATAGTCAGATTAATCCCCATCACTAGCATTCAACACATGCCGATCAATGCTTTCCTTCCTTTTTGTTTATTTTGTAAAATGCATATTTAAAGAACTACTTACTGATTAACTTTATTTGATTTCTGAGACAACCTTGTTCATTTTTTCATATCCTTTAAATCTTTATTTATGTATTGGATTCCATAATTTTTTTGTCTCCAATATCTTAAAATATAATCAGTTAAGCATTTCTCCATTCTCCAATCTTCCATGTTGAGTTTTTCTTAAAGAAAACCACCTTTTTACTGACAGAAATGTAATCTGTCTCTCTCTGGAAATTTTGGAAGTGTCCTCATTGTTGTCTTGATTTAATCTCACTACTGCTCTAAACACAGCACAGCTGAGATCCTCTCTAGCCAAGGAACACTGAACAGGGCCTTTAAATAAGGCAGAAGGGTACACCCAAGTATAGCAAAGCACTTTTGCTCTCACAAAACAGAAAGCTGTAGGAATTCAACTGAAAATTCCTTCTCCTTTGTTGAAGATGTGCATCAATATAAACATATCTACAAACTTCCTAAGGTAACCTAAAGTGTGACTGAAATAATGATGGCTCTCTTTATTTACATATATTCATATATTCCTTGTAAAGTAAATCCCCTTAATTACATTCTACTGAAATAAATACCCTAGGGAGTACATCCCTCATTTAATGAGCAGCCATGAAAATATTTCAGGTAAAAACCAAAATATAAACTGCCATGGATATTTCTGCATAACCCACTTGAGAAGTTAAGACTACAGAACAAGAATTCTACCAAGCATTCAAATCATACAAAATACATAACCTAAACTAACACAAATACAACCAACAGACCATGGTGCTGAAAAATAACATCGTAAACTGTTCAGATGCAGACTATTTCCTTTAAGAAAAACTATGCAAAGAAAGATCTTTCCAGAACAGAAAACCAAGACAAATTCACATGAGACATGAAGCCTCTTCAAAGCTTGGGTTCCTGTAGAAAAGGCTTCATTCACTGTGTGTGCTGTTACATCTCTAGCCCATTTGTTTTTACACTATTGGCTTTTTTTCTTAATTTCATTCCTGCTTCTAAATTATCTCTCTCCCTTCACCTCTGTCACGGCACCCCACTGAATGTAAACTTCTCATGCTTTAAATGGTCCTTTTTATAAGCTCATCTCACAGATTAGCTACCATTACAAAACACAAAATGACTACAGGTGACCCATGGAACCAGTTTCTAACAGCTTACATCACACTCAAATTTCATCTGCCTGTTATTAAAAAAAACCCCAAAACCCAAAGTACATGCCATATTCCAGGTACTAGGGTTGTTTTGTTTTTTTTTTAAAATTCTCTTGCTCTTTAAAGTTTACTTTTAAAGGCTGTCATTTCTCTGCTTTATGAATGTGCAAAGACCCACTGAAGCTTACACATAAGTCCTCAGAGGATTAAAAAGTGTAGGGTAGACACATTTTTCTCATTACTGTTACTTCAAAAGGATATGGTAGTTTTATTGTGTAAATAAGCTGAAATTTACCTCATCTTTGTGTTTTAGAAGGAAGAATAGGTCCCTGAGAAACAACCACATATGTTCCTAATCATATTGATGTGAAAAAAATAATTTAGTTAATTAAAACAGATCATGTTAGGCTTTGTTAGCATCTTAATCCACAGTATCATTCCCAGCCATTGTTACTAGATCCTCAGTTCTGTTGCGTATTTTCTGAATTGACTGAAATATCTTTGAAATGTGTTTCAAATATCAAAAACAGTGCTGTGCATGTAACTGAAGCAAAATGATAATGAAACAAAAATAGTAACTTATCCCTTTGTAGTGCTTATTTCATGGTTCTTGAATAAAATCTCAGTATGGTCACAAGCATCACTGAGAATAATTATTGAATATTCAAACTGAGCCAACTAAGAAATTATGACATTTACCATACAATTGCTTTACTTAAGCTCTGCTCTATAATGGAAAAAATACAAATAACGATGCAGATTAATTTTTCTGGTGAAGCTTTTATTACCAGCCCCAAAAGCACTATGAACCTTAACAGCATTCAGCATTCCCTCACCTTACTTGCTATCACCCCCAGTTCTGTGTTTCTGCTATAGAATAAATAAGGAAAGCCCATTCTTGTCATTTGTAGGTATGACAAAAAAACTGCTCACCATGTGCCTTCTCCCATCAATAAATGCCAATAAAAACTTAATAAAAATAATTCTATGACTTCCTGTTTTCACCAGAAAATCTTTATACTATGTTCACCTTTTTCTCAATCCCTGCCATTTATGAATTTACAGAGGAAGTGAGGCCTAATGGATAGAATATAAAACCAGCTTTTCCTCATTAAATTACAAGACAGCATGAGGACAGGCTTTCTCTTTGTCCCCATGCAAAAATTATGCCATGCCAGAATAACAAAGTGGTCAGTCACCTCTTCTGTAACCTCACTGCCACATGCTTTTTCATTTCCTTTCATTCCCTGCCTGTGCATCTTCTGACATATCTCTTAGCATACTATATTGTATTGGAAAGTCCTGCAGAGCCAGAACCTCAATAATACCACTCGCCACTTACACTCTTATCCATGCCCTGCATCCTCGAAGTCCCAAATACAACAGATGAGGTCTGCATGGAAATCCTAGACACAACATGAAGATTTCCAATTATGGATTCCCATAAGTTGAAAGGCAATAGAGTAGTTAACATATATTTCCCAATATGCTTAGATTTATATCTGATAAATGCTGAACTATATTAATTTAATTTGTGAAGAGAATAAAAATTACTTGCATGTTACACAAAATCTGTAATTGGCTCAGCATCAGACTTCCAGCTCTCTCAAGAGTTTTCTGTTCTTTCACTTGCAAAAACCTCCTGTACAGATTCACTGCCATATGCTACAGCTTGTGCTGAGGCAGAATAATTTAACAGTTGAAATCGTACAAGTCACAGTTCACAGATTTCTTCATTGACCCTTGTTCTTTCTGTAACTGTGAGGATAATACTGCCTCTTACATTTCAGTGATTAACACAATAAAATTTAATATAAACATATTAACCTGTAAAGGAACGAAGTCTATGCAAATACATGAAATAGATAAATCTGCCTCAGACAATTCTGTTCCAACACCTTTAAAAGCATATGCATTAAATCACATATAATACCATGTTTTATTCTAACTGTCGGCTACTTCTATTGGACACCACATTTTCTTCCTTTAAATTTTGACTGTCTGAGTAGAATTTCCCCTTTAGAAAGGCTTTGAAACACTTAGGTTTACAAGTCAGGAGCAGAAGTTTGTATCTGCTATCAGTTACAGAAAGGGTACAGTTGAGGTTAATTGCATGGATTCACATTTCAAACTGGAATGACAGCAAGCTGACTTATGCTAGCAGAAGTGCATAAAGCATTTTATAGTTTTGATAGTGATTCTCTCTTTTGAAGAGTCATTCCACAATTCTAATAAAAATTAATAAAATACATTGTCTTCTACTTGCGGTACGTCCACAGTAGAAGGATCTTAATGACAGCAAAATAAAATAGACGCAGCCCATTATATATTAAAATAACATAGTATTAGGCATTGTTTGTTTATCAGTATTTAACATTAGTGAGACCATTTTCTGCATAAATGAAAGCCAGAAAAGGAAAGGATGAGTGTTCAACCTGTTTGCTTGACCTATTTTGAGTACTCGATTCTACAGCATTAATGCTGTATCAGCACTAGTTTTGCATGGAACGCTAAAAAAGAAGCAATTAATTAAGTACAACGTTATAGACTCATGCAGGGATGCAAAGGCATATGCTCTAATCCTGGCCTCTCCACCAGCTATTTGAGGTTGGGGTGTGAAAGGTGAAATCTCATTTGAAATAAATGAACTAAAATCTTGTGAAAGATTATTTCCATCAAATTCGCCCTTAAAATTAAGTCCACAGAATAAAATGAGCAAAATAGTGTGGAGTTATCTGCAAAAAATAAAAAAGAGACGCTAATCTTGGAGAAGATCTACTCTTGCCTGTGAGTGCAACAGCTGTGAAGGTGTCAGAATTCTTAGTAAGTGTTTATTACAACATGAAAATCTGGTAAGTACTTTTAAACAGTGAGATGATAATTCTGAAAGTAAGTTAAAATCAACTTTAGTTTCCCAAGAAACAGTCACTTCCTTTTGCCTGCACAGAACTTAGGAACTCGCATCAGCTATAATCAGAACTCAAACCTAACAAACTTTCAAAGCCTTAGTTAAGTACATTCAGTGCAAGACATTTATTAAATCTTAGGCTTGAAATAGCTCCACAGGCAGTTTTGGGATTAGAGGCAGCTTTTTCCCTTTTTAAGAAAAAGTCTGGTTAGGAGTTTTTGGTATCGATAATTTACAAGTAAGACAATCCAATTCTACTATGAACTTTATCAATTTTTGTTCTATATCTAAGATTGATAAGGTCAGTCATATATTGGCAAAAGTAATTACCTGAGCCTCATCAGCCTCCGTGTACATGTGCTCATTTTCCTTTTTGAAAGATTCAGTTTTACAATTTATTATAGGAATTCTAAGTTTCTCTTAAGACCTTCCATTACTGCAAAAATACACCCAGTAAACTAATCTGTACTGTATAATTATTATACAGGAATAAGAATAAAAATTACACACAAACCTTCTTTTTATAATATTAATGTTTGATTCAACCTGAATAGAAATGTTTTAACTTGTGTTTGCTAGGCATAAAAGGAAATTCAAATCCGAAGGCCATTCTTCCTCCCTACCCCAACTTAACTTCCAGTCTGGGTATAGGGGAATAAGTTACCTGGTTAATAGAGGTTGACAGCTAAAAAATTTATGGCAATATTTTAGACAATGAGCACATGGAAAAAAACCTTATTATAACAAGGGTAAAGCTATCCAAAACTGTGATACTCTGACAGTAATCTCCCTGCTTGATGCCTGCTTGTATTTTTGCTGATGTGTGAAAGGGATGAGCAGCTAAGGAGCAGCTCCCTAGGGAAAAGCAGTCCCAAAGGAGAGAAACTTGATATCTGCTGGAGGGAAAAGCAATGCATTGAAACATTTCATTTCTATTTTATATTAGACCCCTGTTGAGGGTATTTCTACTAAAAATACATCGGGTCACTGAAGAAGTAGTATCATGGTCATATGCGGTAAAATTTTAGGCAAATCAACAACACATAAATGAGATGCAGTCTTGCCCTCATCTCATCTGAAAACTCAAAGCTTTGAGATACAAAGCTATAGAGTAATTTAAGTTTTACCCAGGCAGTGGGGATTTCACATGGCCCTATACACTGCACTATTTGTACAACACAGTTGCAACTGAAAAAAGAAATAAACACCTCTCTGCAAAACAGAGAGGGGAAGCAGCAGACGTTTTCAAAGAAATTATATCTCTTTCCCTCCAAAAGATTGCACCATGTCTTAAATGAAGTGGGATAGGACCCCACAGAGCACCTATTTTTTGTCAGAAGGGCACTGACCAACAATGATACTCCAGTCACCGAGCCAAACTCAGTTATAACTCAGTCAGCCATCAGCAATTATCCCATAAACAGTATATCAGTTACCAGTTTCTGGACACAGAAAGCTCTGCCTTTATTACCACAAATGAAAAAGAGATTGACAATAGCAAGAAGTAGACATTGGTGAATAGGAACATCCAAATCTTAACAACATGATGAGGCAGAACAATTTGCACCCTTATTGTTTGACAGTGAAAAGAACTTTAGAGCCTGACATCTCCCCTTTATATGCTTTTTCTTTGTGTGTATTCATATTGCACAATACAGAATTCCAGTAACAGTGCTGTGGGAGTATTTTTCCTAGTGTAGTGGCATGACATGCAGCACTGAGAGTCCACCAGGGTTAGGGCAGCACCAGTAGCCGAACAGTTGTGACCCATGCAGCCAGCAGAAAATGAAGAACAAAGGAGCAGTAACAAAGAAGTCAAATGCAAAAATACGCTGAAAGGAAATTCCAGTGGGGAAGCTGGAGGTTTTTAAACTTTTGCAGTACTCTGCAAGTCTGGGTAGTGCAAAACCTCCTCATAGCACCATTGTTATTTTCTCCAGTACCTCGGTACTGAACTACCAGCTAAACGCACTTGTGTCTTAGTACTCAAACCTCTTAGCTAGTAGTTAATACTTCATGATCTACCATTAAGTCTTACTCCTTATGTCACTTCTGCTTACTGAGAATCACAGCTCCAAGTGCCTCCAGCTTCTACTGAAGGTTCTAGAGATGCAAATTCAACCCCTTAAATTAGTTCTTTCACCATCAGACCACTCTTGGTAAAAGGCTCACACTAAGTCAGCAGGTAAGGAAGGCGCAAGGCACTGATAACTTCACAGCCAAACCCCAAAAAAGCACACGATCTGCACAGTTCCAGCTACATTTGTGTTGATGGCACTGCTGAGCATTCACATACAATGGTTTGAAACTATCTGAAATTTAGAAAACAACAATACCCATAATTGCAATACATTACAAAATCTGAATGTTACCTACTGGTTTTCCATTGAACAAAGACATTTGCAACATTTTCTGTATCATATCAAGAAGGACTTTTAAGTCTTCACTGATACACAAAAAGCTTTAAACAAAAAACCCTAAAAGTTTAGATTGAAAAATATTACAAATATATAGTGACCTTTTTTTAAAAATTAAATCACATTTTTTTTCCAGAAGGATTTACTTTAGGTTTTGTTTTTATTTTTTCCAGTAGTTATGTTTCCATGTATATTCTTGCAGGCTATGAATTATTTTCCAGATCCTAGAGAACTTCCATACCATAAATTTCCCACACAATATATAATTCTCTTCTATTGCTCTCTCTCTAACTGTGTAAGCTCCAGAACTCCATATAAGAGTCTTAAGTGGGGGAAATGGTACGCTATACTAATCCTGAGAGATAACTCAGCCTTCTCCTATCTTAATATTTGGCTGCTTCTTGGCACATCTCTTCATCATCCCTCCCTGATTTTGTTATCTTCCTTCCTTTATTTTTTTATGGCAAATCTTATAATGGCACACAGTATTGCATTATAAAAATGTCTTTGCTATTATCCTTTTTTCCCCTCCACCATCAGCATAAAAAACCTTTCAAAGTGAAATTCAGCATTCTTTTTTTTCATATTATATTCTCTTTCTTCAAAGTTTACACTTAGCTGAGCTTTCCAGCTCTCCTGAGGCCCTGATTCAGCCATACTTTGTGCTGGTAAATGGAGGAAGCAGAGGGAAGGACATTTAGACACAAGTTTCCTGCATGAGGTATTACAGAGTGTATCATGGTTTCCTAAGATATATACATATATATAGCAACTAGTATGAGGAGCATTAAGTGCAATGCACATTGGATCACATATATAATTCTTGCACTTTAAGTCAATTTATATATTACTCCATAAAGACCCTTTCTGAGAAGTTTATTATATAAACATATTATGGCTTTATTATGCCATCCCTTAATTCTGCCCTAGTAATTCCTTGGCTGATGAGGGTTGGTATTTCCAAGGTCCTACACATGGCTAACATCTAACATAATAATGTCTTAATTTCCCAGCTGATACTTCATTTGATCTCATCAGTCAGGTCCCAATCACAGCAAGTGCGTGTTCACTCACCATGACTACAGTACTCAAGTCTAGGCTGGATAAATGATCAGAGAGAAAACCAGACTATGTTGGCAGAGAAAGAAAAGTAAATACAGTGACTGAAAGCAGCTATATGCTTTCTTTAATCCTCTAGCAGCTGTTTGCCAACATGAGGGATAACGAATCCAGTTGCTCCTACTGAGCAATAGCAGATGCTTAAAGTCTACTAATGTGAGTAGCCGTGTTAAAAAAAATAAGTCCTTGTTGTTATTGTTCTTTAAGTGCCCTGGCAGGGCGGAGTTGGGAGAGTCACAAAGATTTTGGATGACTCTGTTGTGTTATGTTAATGAAGTGGTTTGCAGGTGGGGGCAGGAGCTTTTCAGGCCTGCGGCAAAGAGATTTTGGGATGGGTGGTTACCAGGAGAGGCTAGTTGCTAGGCAAGGGTGACCAATGGGAGTTTACCTGATGTTTTGGCCTGCTTGCCCTATATAAATGGGTGAACACTAAATAAACGAGACTTCATTTGAAACCATATTGATTTGTTCTTGAAGTTCTCTGGCCCCTGCCACGATAAGTCCTCAGCCCATAAAACGTCTAGCAGAGTGTTCCCTGCGCTCACCCACTTTGAGGGATCTGCTCCATGTATTTGGCAGCGGCTGCCAAACCCAAATCACTCAAGTGCCACCTTGTACGTGTATGTGACTGCTGGGACTGCCACAGGGCAAGCCTCATCACAATCCCATGCTTCAGGAGGACTGGAGAAGGAGATTAAAATCTTTAGCAACTGACACATTGCATGACATCAACGATACATCCTATTTCTAGTTAAAAGAAAGTTCTTAAGAGTAGCTGAGAATATAGTATTACTTATAATTCCTCTTTCTGGCCTCCTGACAGATATACATATATATATGTATAAAACAATACAGTCCAATCTCTCTGTGTTCATAGAATCATAGGTTAACCATGTTGGAAAAAACCCATCAGATAATCAAGTCCAACCATTCCTATCAAGCACTAAACCATGCCCCTCAGTACCTCATCCACCTGTGCCTTAAACACCTCCAGGGAAGGTGAATCAACCACCTCACTGCATAGCCTGTTCCAGTGCCCAATGACCCTTTGTGTGAAAAACTTCCTCCTAATGTCTAGCCTAAATCTCCCCTGGCAGAGCTTGAGGCCACTCCCTCTTCGTCCTGTCCCCTGTCACTTGGGAGAAGAGGCCAGCTCCCTCCTCTCTACAACCTCCTTTCAGGTAGGTGTAGAGAGCAATGAGGTCTCCTCTCAGCCTCCTCTTCTCCAGGCTAAACAACCCCAGCTCTCTCAGCCGTTCCTCATAAGGCCTGTTCTCCAGCCCCTTCAACAACCTCGTTGCTCTTCTCTGGACTCACTCCAGAGCCTCAACATCCTTCTTGTCATGAGGGGCCCAGAACTGAA
>WAAB01018991.1:63907-100588 GCA_013389865.1 Piaya cayana
CTCTCTGGGCACGGCCATCCAACCAGTTTTCCACCCAGGAGAGTGTGCACCTGTCCAGGACAGAGGTTGACAGTTCCCGTAGCAGAATGCTGTGAGAAACTGTGTCAAAGGCTTTACTGAAGTCCAGGAAGACCACATCCACAGCCTTTCTCTTGTCCAGCAGCCGAGTCACTTTGTCATAGAAGGCGATCAGGTTAGTTTGGCAGGACCTGCCTTTGGTAAACCCTTGTTGACTGGGTCTGATCACCCGGTTCTCTTGTATGTGCTTCATGATAGCACTCAAGATCACCTGTTCCATGACTTTCCCTGGCACTGAGGTCAAGCTGACTGGCCTGTAGTTCCCCGGGTCCTCCCTGCAACCCTTCTTGTAAATGGGCACAACATCAGCCAGCCTCCAGTCCATTGAAACTTTCCCAGTCTTCCAGGACTATTGGAAGATGATGGAAAGGGGTTGTTGATATATTCAGGTGAATTTGAAACATATGTGCATGTTGTAGCTCAAAAGGTTGTGAACACATACTTCAAGGTAAGCATGTACCTAAACACAAATACATTTTTTACTAACATATCTCTAAATTTCAAAAATGCACATGCCAATTTTTTTTGAGGAGTGAAGCACACAAAGTGCCAGAAACAAACCATAAATTTGCCACTTCAAAAAGCTGCATGGTTTTCCAAAACCTTATAGTGCAATGTAACACCTTATAATCTATAGGAGGATAAGAAATGAAACACAGCATTAGCAAAAGCATTTTCAAGGTGACACGTGCAATAACTTTGAAGCTAAAACTTACTTAAAAAGTAAATAAAATGGTAATAACTATCAAATCATGTCTGACCTTGAGGAAGTTGTTGAGAAGACAGAACCAGTGGTGCATGGCAGGACAAGAAAACACAGAGAGTATTTGAAACAAGAGTGTTGCCCAATTGATATGAGGAAAATCTTCCTCCCATGAGGACAGTTGGGTGGTGGCCCAGGCTGCCTAGTGAGTCTGTGCAGTGTCCACCCTTGGAGGGTTTTGGCACCCAGCCAGTTGACTAGGGTCCCTCCAAACCTGAATTACTTTATGAATGGGAGCAGCTTTACACAGTCACTGTCTGGCAGGCTGAAGGACATTTTTAGGCACTGTCAAACATTTTCAAATGAAGCCTGACTGGTGGTACCAATAATAAACATTTCTAGACAGAGAGCCTGGGTGAGTGTTACAAGCCAGGAGCTGTCATACATGATAGTGATGTTGACAGCACAGGGTAGCTTTTGATGTCCTTTGTACCATCTCTGGTTATAATTTGTATCTAAAAATTGCAAATGAAAATACTGTGGTAAAAGTAAGCACTATCTCTGGTTCATCACAACATTTTAGCATGAAGCTCACTGCCAACCAGTCATGACAAAGTGTTTTCTGACTCGTGCTTTATACGACAGCCCTTTCCGCACCTCTCACCTTCATGTGCTTTATAAACATTCATATTATTTTTCATGGCAGTCATGATGGACAGCTTATGACTACAGGGTTAAATAGGTGCTGAGTTTTGAACAAACGTTGCTGAAATATCACAGCTACTGAGTAAGGCTTAATGGAAAGAATATGCAGTCTTGGAGAGGCTGAACAGAACCACCCCCAAAAAGGCAGCTGACTAGCATGGAATAACTTGGCCTACTTGGGCCTGTCTGTGACCCAGTTTCCTTTCTGCCTGGGCGAGACATATTTTGAAGAGCTCAGATAGCACTGAATGACTAAGGGTGGGCTGACAGGGAAGCAACAGCTGCTGCACTGTCATAGCACGAAAATAAAAGGTGAAATAACACAAAAGAACAGCAGGGACTGCAGAAGACAGTGCTGTTTGTGATGCCAGTGCCATGGAAGAGGTGTGAAATGTTTATGGAAAAGCCTTTATGATTGCAACTGAAAATCCACACTGAGAATCCTTACTGGCTGACCTGTTGCCTGTGGCTCCAACTCTTTGTTCTCTCCCCTACACAGCTGAAGTTACTCATGTTTTTAAAATATATGCCTTCATATTTCCTACCAGCTTTAAATTGTTATGATGAATTCTCCTGCAATTAATTTAGGAAAAATACAGTTTGTAATATTACTGAGAAAGCAGCTCAGTGAAATCTCTGCACACCTTAAGGGTCTTTGAATTTTCCCTTTCATGTCAGGTGTTGCTAAAGCCAAAGAAATTGCACTGCCTTTCTATGTTGCTCTTCATACATTCTCTTTGACAAATCCTGTCTGTTTTGCTTCTCTGAGCAGGACCAGGGAGGAGATTCCTTCAGATGACTCTTCTTTATTCATCATCTTAACAACATACACCTTATACCTTGTTTAAGAAACAATCAGAAAAAATATTGAGTTGCAAACATATTGCCTTCATCAATTTTCACAGTATTGTCAGAGAATGCAGAGGTGGTATGCAAAAATGCTAGTTTTGAACTAAGAGAAAAGAATTAAATAAAAAGGTGAGGTCTTACAGTTTTCTCAGTTGCTAACAGTAAAGGAGACACCTAACCTCAGTTTAAATGTATTTTCCTCCAAACCAGTTTTGTTTACGCATGTTATACATGTAACAAACATAAATACATATGTTTATACCATGTTAATAGCTGTGAACTAGATTAAAGAATCTGTCTCAGCCCCCAACTCTTCTCACTTGCAGCTTGTTTAGACTCATTTTTGAGCCGGAAAAATCAGGCAGCGTTTTGGATGGATTAACCAGGGAAATCCATCCACCACTGGGAATCTTGTGCAGAATAAAGCACAAATTTCTAGGAATAGCAGGCCTGACTTTAGTCTACTTTGCAACATGCAAGAAAATTTCATTCGCAAGTTAGAGCCTTACTGGTGTGAGCCCAGAATATGCATCACCTATATGTTGGCTGGAACAAAATCTGTCATTTGGATGTAAGTTTTCCACTTACGTTATGTCTCAAATGGTTCCTATTGAACCAATAATCCATTTCTAGGTATTCTTAATTAGCATACAGAACATCAAACGTTCCAATAATGCAGAATCAGACCTTAGAAAAAACAGATAAGAAAATACCAACTATGTCTCTCAACTAAGCAAACCCTTCATTGATCATGCCTCTATTAGGTAACGCCAACTTTCAGCCTTATTAAGAATATTTTAATGGAAGCAGCTACAGTATTCAAAGAAAGCAGATTTTTGCAGGGAAAGGCTTGTGAATCCTCTGAAAAAAAACTTTTGAAAGGATTTAGATATGCTGACTAGAATGCTCTCATGCTTCCTGCTTCTTGTTTTACCAATAGCTAGTTCATAATTAAACTATATATGGAGTCATTTCCTCATTTAAAAGTTATCTACTTTTTTAACAAAAACAATATTACATCCTAGGTATTCTAAAAACAGTCTAAATGGCCAAACTATGTCCTGCAGAGTAAGACCATGGTTATTTCTGACCTACTTTACTTTTTAGAGTGAATCATAGCTGACATCTGTCAAATGCTGGAGATACCTTCAAAAATCACTGAGTCATTGAGGTCATTTATGAGGTGGTGAACTCCGGTAAGTAATTGTGTAAAAATGCATATTTTTGCTTCAGTGAATTCACAACAATGAGCCACTTAAAGGGAAAGAATTTAGGAGTAACTCTTGTACTTGCAGCATACTTGTAGCTCACTCAGTTTTATCAGATTTTTTATAAAGACTAGTAACTTTTAATCTATGAACACTACAGGAATAATGCAGACTATTAAGTTTAATTATCTTAATCATCATTGACAAAATTTGTCTGTGGAGTCATTCTCAGATCAGGTACAAAACACTCTGGAAGCCAATTTTTTCTTCTGGCAGGCTCCTAACTTAAAACACCTAAATACAAATCACCTAATGCATTAGCCAAGGTTCTTCACATTTGTTTTTTGTTTGTCTGGTTGGCTGGTTTTGAGTTTTTTTTAAAAATATTTTTTTGTGTGTGTGTGGTCAACTAATTGGAAAGAAACCCCCAGCAATTACTTTATTAGTAGAATCATACAACAGTTTATGTTGGAAGGGACCTTTACAGGTCACCTAGTCCTACTTTTCTGCAAGGACATCTTCAACCAGAACAAGTTGCAGAGAGCTGCATCCAACCTGACCTGGAGTGTTTCCATGGATGGGGCTTCTACATCTCTCTGGACAACAGTATATAAACTGCTGTCCTCATTCCTTCACAAAAGTCAACAGACAGGATAGAGACAACCTATCTGCTGATTCCTCGCATTAAAGTCGTCATCGTGGAGAAATAAGTGTTTTGTTTTGTTTTTAAAACAATCCTTAAGTCATCATTTCACTCTTAGTGAAGAGCCACAATCCAGAACATTACAGGAAAAGAACACTGTAGAAAGTTTTGAAAGAATTTCCCTACTACTTTCCTTTCCATTCCAAAACATTATTACTAACATCCAGTATCACAAAGATTTGTGAAACTCTCTTCAGATTTAAGGTAAAAATTTATCCTGGATCAAAGCCCATCCTTCTAGTTTAGCATTGGCTAACTAACAGGAGACTGTTCCTGAGTGTCTGGGAGAGAAAACAGAAGAGGAAAAATAATCTTCCCAAATCAGCTGAAAATTGGGATGTTTTGAAAGTCTTAGGTTCAGCTGAATCCTACTGCTACTTTAACTACCTTGGCTTAAGTTGTTGTGGTCTATGTGTTGCAATTCTGCACACATACTAGGATTGTCCCCCAAGGTTTCTTCAACAGTTAAAGAAAATTCAAATCTGACTAATTAATCTTTCATATGAAACAGGTTAAAATTGGCAGAACAAATTTGTGGCCAGCTAGGTACAAGAGATATAAAGCCCTCTCCTATGAATAATGGAGCAGAAACATCAGAGATAAAGAACAGAAAATCTCAAAGTTTAAATTCCTGTCCTAAGGCACTGGGTTTTTCTCTTTTTTTTTTTTTTTTACTTTTTTGTTTGTTTGTTTTAAATTGCTCTTCCAGAAACTAAGAACAAAAATTTTTAAATAACTAACTATGAGAAGCACATAGGCATTCCTCTAACTTGGGGAATTATCTAGTGCAGGGATGAAATGACTGAAGACAACAAGGAAGGGTTTAAGGAAAACTAAAAAACTTGATTTCTCCAAGTTTCCCACACATATAGTGGTGAATTATGATGATGATGATACGTGACAAACTTTTCTGCTTCCATGTTTGTAAATTCAGTAATGACATCGCTATCAATGAAGACAGGTTGAATAACTTGTACGTGACACATTATCTGGACTTCAAATAGCTTTTCCTTATATAAGCTGGAGCTACAGAATACTGAGCTAAACAGCAGTGTTTTTCCAGTTGGCATTCACAGGTTTATATATATATGCACACACAGAGAGACGTGCCTCTGTCAGTCTCTCCTGGATGCTCTATATACAATTCCATGACTAATAATCTGACAAAGTTCAGTGACTGAAGCAAGTATCAATGATGAAAGCTCACCCCTAGTACAATCAAAAGAAGTAGTACACTGCCTGAGAAAAGTCAAGATTCAAAGAATCTGTTGATTTTTCTTCAGTGAAACAAAGTATTTAACTCTTTCTTCTTTTGCATATTCTGTGAACTCATGTCTATTTTATTGTACAGGTAATCTTTCATTCTCTTAGTTGAGTGAAGATAGATTGAAGAACTACTGTGATTTAAAAATCATAATGCTAGTTATGGTGTACTTTGGCTTTTCTTTTCCATTCTTATGTGAAAATAAAATAAATTTCTGTGAAACAAATCCCACATGTAAATTACACAGGTTTCTGTGAAACAAAGAAAATATTTTTCCTAGCTATACCTAGCACAGTGTTTCATATGTTTTTGGCACAGTACTACTGTTCAATATCTAATTCTTAAACTCTGTGCAAAATATGAACAGACTCTGTATTAAGGTAAAAACCTGCAGCACTGCCTTACTAGTTGTTATTTGACAAATCAAAAAGAAGTAAATGATAACTCTTGGAGTGTTTAAAATGCTATAACTACACTTTTACTTGTAGCCTGAGAAACTCAAACAACAGTGAGATCAACAGTAAATTTATGTAATATTATGTACATAACATTACGTAACAAACTCTATGCTGCAAGACAAACCTACCTAAATAAAAATCCTTTAACGTCTTCAAGGAAAAGCAGACATTTATCATTTTGACACCAAAGGAATAACACAGAAACAAACACATTGTGATTATCTACATTTTAGCTTCTGCCCATCTGCCATGCTTCCTGCCATTCCAGCGCTACCTGGAAAGTCACTCAGGTTTGGCAGAAACAAAACCAAGTATGGTGCCAGAAATCCCTCTTCAGGAAAAAACCAGTTCTTTCTTTTTCTTAAAAAAACAGCAAAACACGGACTGTCCAACTAGCTTGTGTACAGATGTAATTTGAAGGCAGGCATTTGTACAAGATGGTACCGTACTATATCTTGCTCTCTTTGGTTAATGTTTCACTGGCTTCTCCTCTAAATTATAAATGCCCTTGTGCAGTGGTTTTAGTTTACCTTCCTGGTAACTAGGGTCATAACTAAGGAAGTATTCCATCTCATTTCTTTACATAAGCAGAGATATAAAACGGGAGCTCGGAAGTCCGGTGTTCAGTTTTGCTTCCGGGAGGGGTGGCATGCAGATAATTCTGCAGCTGCACTGCCGTTCGAGTGGGCCCAAACACACATCTGCTGGATAAAGGGGATATTCTCTATATAATATACATATATAAACTGCTTTAGTCTTGCTAGAATTTGGGCTCATGGTTTTCTTTCTTTTTCCCCTCTCTTTCTTTCTTCCCCCCCGCCATGGTCAGGAGGGGTCCTGAGGCCTCTGTCCCAGGCCCTTTGGGAAATCGGCATTGGGCCAATTTCAACCGATCACACCTTTAAGGTAAAGTTAAGTGTTGTAGGTATCCGGGAGGATATAATCTGACTTTTTAATGTCTTCTAAGTCCCCCTACACTAAATGTCCTATCTACGTAGTTTACAAATCAAAAGACAACTTGCTGTAATATTGACTACTGCTCTCCAAACAGCAATGCAGATCTCTGAGGAATAACACAATATTTTACATTGAAGCAGTTAACAAACTTATTTCAGCCTTTCTGTACAAGATTGTTCCCTACTGTTAAAATTACCAAACATCTAACTGGACTTGTAACCTTATCTTATCTGCTTTTTATTTCTATGGAAAAATGGGATGGTAATATCTTATAAAATTTCAACTAATTAAAACGATTAATTACATAGGGGTTCGGGTTTTTTTTTCCCTATTTATGGCAGAACAAGAAGAATTCTACCTATTATAAAATCAAGGTGCTGGTCTGAAGGGAAATATTTAAAAAATCTCATAGTTGAATCCATGTATATTTCTCTTTAATACAAAACTTTGATTTATGTGTAATAATTGTCTGTCTTTTATTAAAAAAAACACTAAACAGAAAACTGCAATTGCTCTTAGAAGTTATTGCACCTGCTTCTTGAAATTGTTTTCTAACAAGTCAATTCTGAAGCTTCCAGAAATAATTTTCTATTTAGCTTCCTACTGAAGAACTCGGTTAAATACTTTGGCTTGGTTGACAACCAAGTTGGATTGTTTTGATATAGAAGTCATCTTAGGACACAAAAATCTTGCAAAAGCTCTGAATTCAACATGGCCTAGAAACTGATTTTTTTGTGTGTGTTTAGGATCTGCTTTATTTATTATCATCCATAACTTTTATTTACTATATACCTATGTTCAGTATCGAGATTTTAGCCCTAGAGCAATCAGATTATATTGTGCTTCCAGGGAAAAACACTGCTGGCTAAAAACACTATAATCTCTTAAGATCTCTTTAAAGACAAAAACCAATACCATCTGCTCCTCCCTAACAGGCACAAAGTACTCTTTGTACCATAAACCTAGAATTTATAGAGACATTTAGTAACGCAACCAAATGCAATCAATATTTTTTCGTAAATCAGCATGAAATACAAAGCTTTTTTACCTATTAAAAAATATTCAGATTTGAAGTGCAGCAAAAACCTTTTTAATGTTAAACAAACAGCCTAATGTCAGAAACAGCTCTGATAGTTAGGAACTCATAGAAGCTCCAATGAAGGAAGAGGAAGAAGTATGTCTGAATAAATGTAATCCAAATAAATTGTTCCTCCTCACCCAAATTGCATCCCGTTAAACTATCTCTATTGAAACATTTCAAATATATGCAAAATGATAAATAAGCATTCTTAATTTTTTTATATATATATACACACACACACACACATATAAAGACTTAAGCACTGCTCACTGGATCACTCAATACTCTTACATGTTCCTTCAGAGAAACACAGCATCAAAAAAATGTCAGAAATTTATGGCCATGTGACATAAAGGCTGTTAAAAAGAAAACCAATTTTTAGCTTAAATTGTAGCAAGATTTATCAAGCAATGAAATATAAAGCTATCTGTGTGAATATCCAAGGGAAGGGAAATTTAGACAAATACTACACTAGGGACATTAGGTTTTGTTGCCATTTCTCTGACATTAACACATCGATTACGACTTTTTTCACTCATGAGCAGTAATTACTGCTGATGAGTAAGTGAAGCTGTTTGGGAGATGCAGATAATCAATCTACTTAGTTTACCATGCAATGCAATGCAAACTACTTGGACTGTATTGAATAGGTTTTCTTCTCTTAATTGAAAAAATATGAGCTACCAATATCAAACAATATTCTAACTGAAGAGGTGGAAGTAAAAATTGAGTTAATGTACTGAGAATTGTACTTTACATATATTTAGAGATGTTATCTCATATCCTAATTATTTTTAATGTAACAGTTATTGCACTCCATTCTGGTAAGATCTGGCATCTCCTTCCTGTTGGTTTGTTGTTTTTTTTAATGCAAATGCTCTTTCAAAATTGCACATTAATTTGTATCACCTTTTAAACGTTTTTTTTGAAGAGTGGATTGATTAACTAAAATTGCCTCTAAATACTTGACTAAGGAAAGAAGTGAATTAGCTTCAGTCATATTAATCCTATTTTGTTTTCCCTGTGAATAAGTATGGCTTGCCTGCACAATTTTCTAGAATTGGAAGTATTGAAGCAAATTTTAATTTGTTTTCACTTAAGTCACTATGAGGCGCACATTTCATACAGGATGCGATGAAACATGGTAAACACCATTTCCAAAAAAACAAGCACAGAGCTGCTGTAGGATCCCTTTTAGGAAGCTGAGAGGCAACCGAGTGAACCACAGAAAACGCATTATGTGAAGAGGAATGCACATTCCCAGCCATAAGGTTCTGGGATACCGAAAAGAAAGCAGTGCCCACTATAAATATGCCTAACAAAGAAACGAGTTAGAAAGAATCCACCCAGCTACCTACCTGCTCCTCTCTCATCTACTTTTGTCTTTGGCAGAGAAGTAAAATTCAGTCTATTTCAGCATCTCCTGCTGTAACAGGTTTGCGTATCTGCCAAGAGCAAGATTTGGTTTACTCCCCATGCAGGTGAATACTTCAGTGGCATGAAAGGAATTCCTCAGCACAACATCCCAGGGATAAATGCTAGTAGCTCCCTTTGGCCCCAGGGTCCATGTCCTACCAGCAATTCCTATCATGGCTTTAAACTGGAAGGGGAAAAATGTAGATCATAAATTAGGAAGAAGTTCTTAACAATGAAGGTGGTGAGACACGAGAACAGCTCACCTAGGGAAGTTTAGGATGCCTCCTCTCTAGAAGTGTTCAAGGCCAGGTTGGATGCGGCCTGTGAGCATCCTGGTCTAGTGGGAGGAGTCCTTGCCCATAGCAGGGAGTTGGAACTAGATGATCTTTAAGGTCCCTTCCAAGCCAAACCATTCTATGATTCTATGATCATGGTGCTACTACTGCATCTGAATACAGTTAGGAGGAACTCAGTTGTGAAGGAGAGACATTTCAGTTCATAACTTAGGGAGAACTGCTTTATATTGAGGATTTCAGTTTAGTACTTAAGACTTTATTCAGTTCAATTCAGACATCATTCCGGCAGCATGAGGAGCTGCATCCAACCAAACTGGTTCAGATAACTTAAAAACAAAACAAATCACTTCTTGGGTTTTTTTGTGGGGTTTTTGTTTGTTTGTTTGTTTCCATCCCTCTACCATGCCCTGGCCCCAAACCCCTCCCCCCCCCGCCCCACCACCCTCCCANATACAATAGATTATAGAAATAGAAAACACACAAAAAATGTGATAATGTTCCATGACACATTTGCTCAGACATTGTTACTCTTAAGAGTAAACTGTGAACACCAACCACAGTCAGGGTTAACTCTTCAGCTGAAGGGCGGCTATTAGTACCTCTGATATTGGAAATGAATCAAGCTAAATATTGAGAAAAAAACATTCACATTCTGGTTTATGGTACTTTCCAGTACTGCCGGGATAGTAAGATCTACATTAATTCTCACAATAAGGTGTTTGATAAAGATCATGACAACATTTGAAGCTCTGTAGAAGGAACAATGACAAGAATTAAAAAGCCAGAATTAATTTATATAAGTCATTGTCCCAAGTTGGGATCATATATTTTCAGTAAAAAATCACAAACAGCCTACCTTTCCTCCCCCAAAAATGTAACATCCTACACACCAGTCAACTTCAGAAGTAGCACTTCTAACTATTTAAAAAATAAAATAAAACAAAATCTTGGTGAAAGTATTTAGAATAAACAGCTAAGATGAGGTTGTGTCACATCCAACCCCCTCCATCAAGGAGCCTAAGGAATGCTTCAGCTGCATCCTGGTTTAAATTAAGTAGCTAATTTATGTTATACTTCTTTGTTAACTGCTGCTGACAGGTAGGCAAAGCAGTGTGGATGCCGAACAACAGTAATGGATTTTGCATGATGTCAATATTTACCAGAAAATGAGTCTAGGAACAAACAAATCCTGCTTTCACTTACAGTTGTATTCAAGTGCCTTGCATGAACATTTTGAGTAAACCCCAAAACAGTTGCTCCCAGAGCAATGACTGGTAGTGTGTCGTGTTGAATGGCAAGATTCAAACCTAAGGAGCTCTATTCAGCAGCTTAAACTCCACATTCTGCCAACAGGCTTTTTTAAAAAAAAAATTATTTATCGGTGTCCTTTCAAATAATGGAATCCTCTCAGATGCTACTGGGGTTCATGTCTTCCTTCGTAAAGCAAACCATTTACCTTACTGTTTCCAAGAAGAAATAAAAGCAGCCCAACTCAGAATATGTGTTAAAGTCACTGATTGTTTTCACAGACACATTGTTCCAAGTAAAGGCTCAGTATTCCATGCTAAATAAAAAGAAGTGGTGATAGGAAATATAATATGAATGTGAACTGTAGGAAGTTTTGTGATTCCTGGTTGATCAGATGTATATATTACTATGTAAAAATAAGAAATGTGAGAGGAAAATATTGCACCCCTGCTATTACTCATTTGTCCTGATTTTTATTTCAGTTTGAGGTTGAGAAAGGTAAACATCTGTATGTCTGCAGTGTCAAAAATGCATTGCTTGAATAGCACAGAACAATCTGCACAATTAACTTCCCAGGGCATTGAACACAACTGCATTGTACTGCATTGTCCTAGACTCTCCCTCTGACTCCTACACACTACATAAAACAAATAAACAATTATAAAGATGTAAAATGTATGAGGAAAAGCAGCAAGAAATTAGTCTCTACCTTAAGCTCAGTAGAGATTTGCTGGGGCGTACTTTGCATAGATAGGGCTTCAAGTTCAAAGAAAGCTGACTGGAAGATAAATGGTTCTGATAACCTTCAAAGCTCTCCTCATCACTGAAAAATGAAAGTTTCCTACATAGGACTCCAATGGATTATCAGCTTCGTTTTCTGGAAGCCCCCCCATGGCTTTTCATTATATTTCACAGTCACTTAAGCCTTTTCCTAATAAAAAGACAACGCCAAGAGTGAGTTTATTAAATACTCTAAAGTTAAGTTGATAAAAATTTAATTAAATACTCACTAACAATGTCTGGCAAGACTCAGACAATAGAAGGGGAAAATGAATACCTTAATTGCTTCTTTTGCTGCCTTTTCACAATCTTCTGAGATGCTCTTCCCATGACATTGTCTTTCAGAATGTGCCACAAAAGATCTGAGTACGTGACATGATTACTCAGTTCAGTTCTACACTCAGCATGATTAATTTTTGACCCTGGGTTTGGTACAGAGAGGGCTGTGCACGATCAGATTTTGTCTGCTGCTTTTTAGTTAAACTAAGAGGGGTACGTCCTCAAAGGGAATAAGCGATCATAACTCTGTCAAAGTGAGTATTTACCAAGCCTCCTCCCAATGTCAACAGCAGAATCTTCCTGTTAAATTCAAGTGGTATTTTCCATGGTAATGCACATCTCTGTACAGAGCAGGTTCACGGCACGTCTTATAAGCAAGACTCATTTTAATACACCTAATAAATGCACACTTCTGTTCCATATTTTCAGATATCCTTTCATTCCTTCATGATGCAAATCCTGCAGAGTTTCTGCTCTATGTGCTACATAACATGCTTTCACCCTACAAGTCACCCATGATGCATAAGCAGACAGAGGGTTTCCCTAGCATCTCCTCTATTAGAACTTCTATAATGTTATGTTTCTCATATGCTTTATTCTTTCCACATACAAACCAAATCTGAGTCAATGCCAGCTTAGATAAGTAGTTTGGGGTCAGTGCCTGATCATCTGCTGCTGTTGAAATAGGCAAGTTAGCGATATGTTCCAAAATGTGCATGACATCAGCCATTTTCTGTGGAAGACATGGAGAGGAGTGATTAAGTTCACATTTCCCCTCAATACTGGACTGCTCTTATGGCTCTGAACTGTTTAACACCATAATCTTGTATGCTGAAAACCTATATAGCCTTCTAGTAGATGTTTGGCATAATTATCCATTAAAAAGCCTAATAAACAAAGAAGATATACTTAGGTTGTGTTAAAACCATATTAAAAGGGTAAGAGTTTTACCCACGTGAACAGGAAATCTAAACAGAAGAATGCATAATTACAGGAAAATTAAATAAGAAAAAAAATATGAGTTTTTCTTCAATAACAGATATGCGTACAAAAATATGCACAAGAAATACTATCATGTGAAAATGAAAATAAAGTATATCCCTATATGAAACTTAGCAATAGTACAGATACTAGATAGTGCACAAAGCCATGGGCTGCTCAGAATCAGACACTCCTACCTCACCTACAAAACAGCCAGAAAAACCATTCCTTGCGTTTGCAAAAGAAGAAATCTGCAGAAACAGTTCAAGGTACAATAGGTCACCATCCACTCTAGAATGACCTTCATTTCTCTCCTGATCATTCACATAAAGGCACATTTTATGGATGTTTTTCCCCAGATCAACATTGATTTTCTGACTTGGAAGACTATCTGCAACACTTACTGAATTTTTCTTTCAGTAAAACTCCTGGTTTTGCCTTTTCCATGACAGCCTTCATTCCCAGTCTTTGCTTTTAGGGTAACAACAGGAAACAAAACCTCCTCCTCTTCAACAACAGAATTACAACAGTTCATAGGATTGCTGCTGCCTTTTCCAGACAAGCATGTTGCCTCCTAATCAACACTGAAGTGGTTTCTCCTTTCCTCTCTGTTCTTAATTTTACATGTCCACCCTACATCAGCTTCTATCTTAATCGATCTCATGTACAAACATGGGCAAACAGGAGGAATTACAGCATTTTATAACCCAAATCCATTGTGCTCCATGATGAGCAAACAACCCTGAGAACTGATCCAGCAGACAAGGGTGTTTTTCAGACACTACTTGTCTCTTCCCTAAAAAGCAGCAATTTAGCAGTAGGTGCAGAAAAGCACAGCAAGAAGGGCTCACATATCATACACAGTATTTTGGAGTACAGAACATTATTCCTTCACTGTATTCATAACAAATGCTCTTGAAAACAACAAGCATAACACTAGCAGCATAAAATAAATGGCATTTGCTTATCATAAAGGTACCATTGTGGTTTTGGACATGGCTTCAATTGTGTGTTCATCCTTACGTAAGACAAACTAGGCAGGTAACAGGGAATACATGGTCACAAAGGAGCCATCAACGTGTATTCCCTATCAGGCAGTTATGTAGGTCTGTTATACAGAGCCAAAAAGGACCTATCAGCAGTTTCATAAAAAGACTGGCAACTCTACCAGTAAATGCTGAACCTACTATTATCACATAGGTACACGTGAACATACCCTGGTGTGTGTGACAAGCACAGCTTCCAACGTGGTTATTACACCACTGACTATGTGTTGTGAGAGCTGCATTTGGCACAATGAAGCCTGGAAGCTACTGAGTCTTGCCTCAGGGAAGGATGAGGCGGCATTCAAAAAATCCCCCAAATCAGGTGGATATTGTCATTAAGAAACTGCACACTCTTCTACAAAGGCCTCGTAAAATCAAAGGACCTCCCTATATCAGTAGGCTGTCTTCACAGTAGTGCCCTCCATCTGTAGAGAAGGATGCAAATTTTAAGTTGTTTATCACACCATAGCCAAACCTTGTGGGCAGTGGAAGGATCCGACTTTTATAGTAATGGCTTATGTATGACTGGGTCATCTCAGGAGCTCAAGTATTCTAATTCAACAATATTAAAACAATGAACGGCATAAACTCTTACCTATGCTGTATTAATATTTATAGTAATAATTAATAATTAGATATATAATAAGTAAAGACAAAATTACTAAGCAAGAATGATTATGTTTAGAGTAAGAAATCATCTTCCTTTGTAATATTTCATAGTAGCAGATGAACTGAAGTGGATAATTTCTGCATTCTCTTCAGAGAACAGAAACCAGAAGCATAGCATCCACAACAAAATTATCCATATTAAGAGCATTTTTACGGTTTTTTAAGGAAAATGTACTTTGAAAAATTGCTATAATTGTGCCTAGACAAGTTGGGACACATTATTAGATAATGCATGATTAGACCACTAGGTTAGATTAGAATAACAGTATAGATGTTTTTCTGTGTGTTTCTGAATAAAAAATAATAAAAAAAAGTAACTTTAATTACGTGTGTGTATTGATGCTTTAGCAACAATAGAACCCAGAAAAGGAAAATAGAAAAGTAGACATCATTCCAGAAAATAGAAGAGGAATCTATACACTACATTAACAAGTTTACTTCATTTTACTTGAGTTGTATTTTTCTTCACGAAACTTCTGATTTTAGAACTGATTCTTCCGTCAGGAATTAAGCTTTGTTGCATCTAATACAGTCATGTAGATGCATTAGCATCTAAAGACAATTTTTCATAAGATATTTGTTATGTATAATAATATATATATTTATGTATACAGGTTATATCTTTCTATCTCCCACCAGAGGAAAAGGCACAGCTGCTAAAAGATGTCTGTCTCAACAGGTGCATGATATGTTTATACCAGGTTACATAAACAAATCACAACATTACTTCTTGGAAATAATTCTTATTAGAAGCATAAGTTAGAATATATTGTGTTATCTCAGATACAAATATGTGGTCTGGTTTTTTTTCTTTATCACTTACCTCAATTTCAGATACTATTCAGTCAACTTGTAAATGAGAGCGCAGTATCTGAAATGACCAAACCTAACATACAATTACAGTCATTACAAGCATAAAAACTTACCTTTACTTTCCAAAATGGAGATATGTTCTATGAATAATTTTTTTGTGTGGCTAACTAAAAACATTCCATACACCTGCATTCTGACTACATAGTCAATAAAAGATCTTAATGCATTTTCACTTGTTGAAGAAATTAAAAATAACGTTAATGAGAATGCCCATATCTATTTACATTCAAGGTAAATCACACACACACACACTCTCACACACACACTCACTCACACACAAAGTATATAAAATAGGAAAGGACAAAAAAGAGGGAACTCCATCTTATTTTCTTCCTCTTAACTAGCCATTGTGGTTAATGGGGAAATAAATTTTTTTTTTAAATTATCAAACCACACAATAGTATTCTTTTAAATTTAGATTTCCAGTCTGCAAAGCTGTTTCACTTTAAGGAGTTGGAATAGATTTCTCATCTTTCATTTACAAAAAAATATTCTTTTCTTCAGAGCACATTTACTTCCATAACCCACTCTTACTAAAATAATTGGAAAATATTCACCAGTCTGATACTGATTTCAAAGACACTTTCAAGACACTTTAATTATTTCATAATTATGAAAATTCCAATAATTTTCATAGTTTCAGAATATAAAATTAAAGCAATTTAAATATTGACAAAGTTAGAAAGCAAACAGCGTAAGAGTAATCAAAAAAGAACCTGTCACAGATTTTCAGAGGGGAGGCATGAGTCAATCTGATCATTAACCTGCCTTTCATGACTACGCTCCCTATTCAGGCTATTGCAGAAGCATAAGTCTATGAATAAAAGCATTTGTGGAACAGAGTGTGCATTTGCTTAAAGCAAAAATAAAAAATACACCTTTTCAAGTGTATTGATAGCACTTTCTGATGTTTGTAACTGTTTTACCAGGGCTCTTTGAAGATGAGACTGCACTGTTGAAGCTGTTTCAAACAAACAGCTTTAATCCTGTTGTGCTGGACTCGAAAGTTTTTAAAAGAATATCAATAAATTGATGGTGAATCCTACTATTTCTGGTACTCCAATGACTGAATTCTGTTGCTAATTGTTTCTTTAAGTGTCCTGGCAGGGCGGAGTTGGGAAAGTCATAAAAGTAGTAAATGACTCTGTTGTGTTATGTTAATGAAGTAACCTGCAGATGGGGGCAAGAGTTTGCCAGCTAGCAACAAAGAGATGTGGGATGGGCGGTTGCCAAAAAAGGCTAATTGCAAGGGCAGAAGTAACCAATCAATGCTTACCTGATGTTTTGGCCTGCTTGGCCTATATGAACAGCAAGTTAAACCTTAATAAAGAACTTAATCTGAAATCATATTGATTTGTTTGTGAAGTTCACTTGCCCCTGCCACGTTAGAATTCTGTTACATGGTTTTATATGAGGAATCACAGCAGATTACTGTATGTCCATTAACTAACTGTCAAGATCAGGTAAACTGCTTTGCTCGTCTCTGAGGCCATTACAAATCTCAACAATAATATTTTGGTCCTGTGTTGCCACTTCCAATCAATAATTTATATTTCTTGTCTAAATACCAAATTTAATGTGAAATCAGGTATTAAGTGAGAAATTCTTTACATCACAATCCTATACTAGATAAGCCTAGATGTCTAAAACAGAATAATTTCCTAGCCCTTCAGTTACGATGATCTATCTAAAACAATGTCCTGCAGTTTTTGCACAAGTCTGATAAAATATTATACTGTAGGTCTGGATAACTACAAAGCCACAGAGAGTGCTTTACTTCAGAATTATATTGTGTCCCATACTGTTTCTGGAAGTAAAATGACAGAAATAAATGAAGAATTGTATAGTTTTGCCTGGGTAAGAAAAGAAAGACTATGAAAACTTAAGTCTAAATAAATTTTTAGCTTCCAAAAGCACAACATTTTAAATAAGCAGAGAATTATCAATGAGTAATTGTTTGTCTAAAATATAAAGTACCAAGTAGCAGAAAATAAATAATCCCAGAATATTTCTACAGAAAAAAAAACCAAAATAAAAGGAGACATTTTAAATAGATATGAGGAAAATCTTTTACCATGACGACAGTCAAGCACTGCAACAGATTGCCTAGGGAAATTGTGTAGCCTTTGGTTTTTAAAGTCTATGATATAAAGCCCTGAGCAGCCTGGTGGCACCAGAGTTGACTCTGCTTTGAGCATCAGGTTGGATCAGAGACCTTCAGGTTTTCTGGTTTCACCCTCAATTATTAATTGGTTCCAAGACTTTCATTCTACAAATACTTTTTAAGTAATCAGGAATCTTACAGACACACAAACTAATGCTCCAGGGGACAGAAGTTTCAGAGAGGAGGGAATAGAAATAAAGTGCATGAGGGAGTAAAACAGGTTGTACAATGTACAAGAAAATATTTTTTTAAATTACTGCCTCTTTAAAGCTTAAAAGACAATAAGTATCAAGTGATAAAAGATTAAGAATTAGAGAAAAAAGATTTGTATGCTAGTGACTAACATATAGTAGACAGTAAATTATATGTTATTGATAAGGCTTCACTTCAAAGATATTACACAGGAAATTTAGTGCATAAACAGATAGCAAAAAGGGAAGGAATACTTTAAATTACTTGAACAAATATGTAGTTCCATGCACTGCAATACTTATCACAAATAACTATAAGGGAGCTGAGACCTTGGAGATAAAAATAAGGTCAATGAAAAGAACTTTGAAAAAACTGAAAGCTATAATTTATTATTGAGTTACAAGATCTTTTAAGCTCTGGCATAAAAGAAACAAAATGAGAAATTCTGAAAAACAAATGCAAGTGTTCACATATGGAGTTATGAATAAGTCAGGAAATTTAACATTACGGACTTTTGTTACGAAAAAAGAAGATAACATCAACAGTAGAGGTAATGGTGATACCAAAATAATCAGCGAATAAGAGATGGTTGCAAACAGAGGTGCACCAAACACTGAACAATAAAATGAAAAGCACCTAAATAGCAAAAAAGCTGTTCTCATGAACAGTGACACAAAAGTAATAACAGCAAGGGACAGACTCCTTCAAAGAGCAGAACACCTTGCAAGCAGGTCTATTGGCACAGCTGTGCTATTAACACAAGCATCAAAATTTTTTAGAACACCAAGAGTAAAAGAATGAAGGATAAGATGAAGACATTGAAGAGCCTGACCAAGCAATACAGATGACAAAAGGATAAATGAAATGATTGATGGTACAAACCTTGATACCATAAAGAATAAGGAGTGCAGAATGGGAGAAAACTACTGTTAGATCATGGGATGCATTTATAAGAATAATTCCAAGACAGGTGAATTATATATTAGTATTCTCATGAATTTTAATTAGCATACTTGATTGAGAGAGGAAACACTACAGATTTATATTAAAGCTTAAAAAATATAAAAGAATTGGGGAAACTGAGCTCACATGTGGGGCAGGAAACAGGCTTCTGCAAGAGTCAACCTGGTTATTTCCCCACTACATTCTTCACAGTACCAAAAAGGAGCACAGACTTTGTCCCCATTTTTTGCTGCATGGGTGAGATGGTAAACCAGCACCACCAGAACTCAGAAACACAGACTAGACATACAGCAAGGTATTTGGAGCATATTTCAATCCTAAATTCACAAAGCGGTTTGTCACAATAAGATAACTTATTACAACTGCTAACCCAAAGGTGATTCAGAATTTTCTTTGCACAAGGAGTTCTAGATCCACATTGCACATGAACAAGCAGACTGAAAGAGATGTTTACTGAACTGATTCACGGACTATAGATGCTAAATCCAATCCATAAAGGTATTGAGGTAATGAAATGATACAAATAGTTGATACATGAACACTACCAAGTCCTGAAAAATAAAGGAAAAATTGCAAATCACTTGAAAAAGCAGCAAAGGCATTACATTACTCACCCCTTGAGCAGAACAATACCTGCCACAAAAGCTGAATAAAGCAGCATCAATGACAAGGCATGCATTTTAATCGCCCTTCAGAAGTCCTCTATCCACACCAGTTATGTCACAGTCAATTAAGAAACTTTGGCCCAATACTGAGAAGGAAGATATTGCCCATCCAGTGCAAACCATTCATAAGTAATAGAATTTTGACTTTTTACCTGAGGCTTTCATGAGATAACCTAGTCTTAGTGGAGCAAAATCTTGGGTAGAACACGTAGCTTGAAATAAGTAATCTTCAGAAAAAATGCATCTGACTAGCTATTTAACTTCAAAGATATAGCATAACTTCAGACAAGGACCTCCACTTTTTCTCTCCAGTTCAGCCTTAGGTCACTTCTTGCAATAAATTAATTTAAAATAGCTGGATCTGTTTCTAGAGTACTTTTTATAGGTTCACTCACCTTTTCCCACTTATGATCAGCCACCTTATTTCAAGACAAGATTCACCATGAACTGAAAGAACCAGATACTACCTTATTTAGAAAATAGACTCTCCATCAGGCAAGAGAAACTTTAAAAGCACAGTGGAAAGACTTATAACAAAAAAAATGACTGAAAGAAAACATTTACTTGTTTTGGTGACTTCCTCTTCATCATTCATTAAATGAACAGTTAACTAGAAAACTTTCTTGGTTTTATCCTAAGAACGTTATGGCAATATACAGAATAAAGAAACTTCATGCAGCAAAACTAGCAGGAGTCACAGTGATACTCTCACTGAGGCTATTCACTCGTATTTAATAAAGTCTTATTTTGTTTATGGTACTCATTCTGACAATGCACTACATACAGCTATTTCTAGGTCAACAATTTTAAAGGTCTACGCCATAAGTTCACTGTAATGTATAAAATTTCCAGCCAATTTGATATCATATTTAGCACACAGACTCTACCTTACAGACCCAAAGAAAAATGTGGCACAAAAGGCATATAAATTTTTCTCATCAGAGACAATTGTCCTTATCCTGAAAACAAATTTTAATTACTTGAAAGAAAGTAATGAGCACAATGTAGAATAGAGAGAGAAAACAGGGTAGCTCATATTTTCTCATTAATATCCCATGCAAGCATATGTTACAGTGATAAGTACATATTTTGTTTTTCTAAAGCTGATTAACTCTATTAACTTGTTGCATTCATTTTCTGAACATTTGTATCTTGTGAGTTAGGCAAGTTAGTGTCTATTACAACTCAGTATTTTCAAACTCACTATCACTTCTGGATACAGGAGAGGGCATTACATGTATGAATGAGTAAAACTCCAGTGTGTGCCTGTCATACTCTCCACTAAAGCTAAACAGAATAGTTATGTTACAACTAATCTGTAGTTATTCCCGTACACAGCAACATACACTTAAATAGAGTAAGATATAGCAATCAGTACATAATGAAACTGGAAGAGTATAGAAAAAAGAAGAGTGAGGTGGGTACAAAAGAGAAAACGGTGGGAGAAGAATGATGGTTTAAGAGAGGAAAGGAAGATACTCCTAGATTTGCACCATTACACAAAAAACCCTGATACATGCTCGGTTTTGTAATTACTGTTGACTGATTCATCTGGTTTTCAGTTTCAGGTAATTTGGAGCTATATGATAACAACAAACTCACTTCATATGTGAATGCAGTCACACACTTGACCTTCATTTCGAGTTCTGTAAATCATATTAGAAATAACAAATTATATTGAAATATCTATCTATTGACTTCCACATGTCTTAGTCAGAAATCACAAGCAAGCATAAAGTGATACTTAAGTTCAATGCTACAATTCTTTAAATTTCCAATCAACTAACACTCTGAAAACACCCAAAGTCTTTATAGGCATCAATTTTAAACATTCTTGGCTTGCACAGATATACTTAAGTCTTCACAGCACTGAAGAACGTGGTTACTCATCTCATGGCACAATGGACTGGCGTGAAGGTTTGAAGCACAACTGACCACCACAGGATGAAGGTAAGGCACAGGCAGGACAGCATGAGACGCTGCAGTATGGAAGTTCTTCAGTCAATTTAACCCCATGATCCTTTCATGACTTAAAAGCTTGCACTTGTGGAGACTAAGGTCATTATTTCAAAGACAGAACGAAAAACTCACAGTCCTAGCCATTAACAGCAACGTGTGGGAAACTACTAATAGAAGTAATAATCCTTTTTATTTACAATTAACTTATTTTGTCTCATGTCTCCTCTACAATCTGCTTGGTCTAATTCATTTTGTTTAGCTCTTCTTTGTCTTTTGTTCTGAGTAGATTTTCTTCTTTAATCTCACATTCAAATAGCGAAGATCCTAAACTGTTCCAGTTAATTCTGCTAAGAACTTCAATACTGTCATATTTTACACTACTCCATTACCAGGTTATTATTTTATGTTTCCATTTCAAATTTCCTTGCTATTTGAATGAAAAATGCAAAACTAAGGAAAGACTTGAAAGAATAACCATAGATACTATACTACAATAGAGTTTCCTTGCTAATGTAGGAAATGGAGTAGTATATAATTAACTAATCACAAAAATTAAAAAGGATCTTATTAATTTATATGAAAATACTGACTCCAGGCTAAATGAAAATACTGAATGGAGATTCATTTTACCATTCAAAAAGAGAGAATGAGCACCAGTAAAGAAAAAAAGCTTGCTTTTCATCTGCATGCAACATTCTTCACTTCTGTGATTATTTAAACTGTTGTTAAGAATTGAGTATACAATAACAATACCCGCACACTAATACACACTATTTATTTCTCCTCCTCCTTCTATGCAGCTCAGGGTTGTTTCCCAGATAACTGTTGGGCTGTTTTGTCAGCAGCAAATAGTGACACCGTCCCTTGGTAACTGGACAAATGGTGATTTTCAGCATAGACAGGTTAGTTTTGAAGTGAGATATACTGATGCTGATGGAGACAGGAAATGGGATCATGAGGCAATTTTCAATTATTATAAAAATAACTTTATTAGAAACAGTCAGCCAGAGTAGGAATAATAGCTCTGTACTTCTCCATGTGTAATATCCTATTGCTCCTGCAAAAGAAAAGAAAAGGAAGTGCATGAAAAAATAATTCAGTGCTCTATGTAGCGCATCGGCAATTTTTCCACACTGCTTACCCTTTTCCTCTGTTTCCAGCAATTACTGGCAGGACACTGTCTCTACTCCTTCTAGGCACAGAGGACATAGAAAGCTTTAGTTCACTGTCAGAAACATCAATTTTTCTGTACAACCATAATATACATTACAAGTGCACCACTGTCATGGAACATTTATTGTTATCCTTACCTTCTGCCTTATGAATCCTTGCATCATTTACTGGATGACTCTTGACTGCTACATAACACCTCCAAGCAGGAAAAAGACAAAGTCATACTGATTCACTGTGACTGTGTGAACAGGACACAGCTCTGGAATTTGAAGCCTCTTCTCCTGCAGCAAGATAACTTCAGCACACAGTAAACATTCTGCTAATAAAAGACCTCCACCTTAGCGGCCTAACAATGGATTCTGAGTTCTCATGGGAATGTCTGTATTGTACTTACTACTCTGAAGGCTCCTCCCAGGTTCTCTCTCAGTTGGGAATATAATGTCTCAATGGAAGTCTTCTGGCAGCTGTCCCTACCAGCACCTTTGAGATGCAGTCTCACCTTTTGTCCTGCTAGGCTTGATTCAGCAGCACATAATTTGAACAAGTCACTGTCTACATATTTTTACATCTGGTTAAACTGCAACTGAGCACAGACAAGGCCAAGAGTAAAATCTCAATTTTGTAAGTCATCTAATCACATTACCATACCTTTGTGGTGTCAGTTTTAATAATTCCTCAAGCTCAGTGAACCATTTACCTAAATACCATGTTCAAAATGCAGGTTATGAGACTGACTGGGATAAAGTCACATTTAAATACACAGCTGTCTGTTCCCTGTTGGTGACATCCAATTACCTGTATGTCATGATAAAAAGTGTTTACCTCTGAGATACACCAGCCATGCAGGAACCTAGAGCACATGCCTATTCCCAAACCAGGATGTAAATATACTTAGCATACATACAAATGTAACATACCAAAGCCCCTCTGTTTGCAAATGAGATGCTGGGTCCTCAGACGAAATCCAGACTCGAAGCACACATCCTTTCTCCACGAGAAAACAGCAGAGCACAGTTGTTCTTGAAAACAACACTCTGGTTTGTACTAGGCATTAGGAGTTACAGGGAAACTTACCTGGAGGTTCATACAAATTTTTAAGGCTTCACAAATGCTCTTTATCCGTATTCCACAGATGACACTTTGACCTTACTAGTTACCCTCCCACAAGTACATCAATTTTATAGACTGATATTCCACTTAATTCAAATAATGCCTCCTCCCAATCCAGCCCCAAATCTGGCTTTCTGAACTTGTCAACATGCTGTGCTATCAAGTTTTTTGTTTAGCTTCCATAAGTTTCATCATAACAGATTAGTAGCTTCAATTAGAAAAAGCAGAAGAAAACAAACACAGAGGAAGGTCATCAGAGTAAGTTACATTCTATCCACACAGTTCACAGCATTACTATTTTAACAAAGCGGTACAGGCTATTAACAGCACACACAAGTTAACTACATGGTAAACCTAGATCTTATCTTTTAAAAATAATGCAAGTTAATTAACTCAGTTCATTGTCAATAGGGAAAACACAGATAAATAGGAGAGATGACATACCAAGATGAGTACATTTGGTAGTGCAAAACCAAGACAGAAACTGGGTCACAAAACATCTAGGGATAAATATCTCCTTCCCACTAAACCAAAAGCAAGCCGTATCTCCCAAATTGAGCCAAGTTGTAAGCAGTCTGCAACATTTTTGAGATGCACATTGACTTTCACTTAAGAGGTTCATTTCCCTAGACAAGTACAACCACTGGCAGAGCTTCCTCCAGCCCCTGAGGAACCTCTGCTTCATCTATGACTCTTACAGCCCACAGACATCAGCCGTTCCTATAAAACTCTCTCTTCTGGTGCTCACATCTCTTTTTCTCTAGAGGTGATGAATGCCTCTTCCTCCCAGCTAAAAGAATCCAGTGGAAATTGTTGAAGATCTAAAGCCATTTCATGCCTGAGGATACTATTGTTATTTTGCAGCATACTTAAAAAGGGCAGCTATTTTACAAAGCAAACTGAAAGACAAAGTCTCAAGAGCAAAGCTAAAACTGAAATTGAAAAGGTAAAATCAGAAGTAGTAATGAAAATTTGCAGCAGGATGAAGAACAAAGGGATCCAAGGAGTGATGACAACAGCAGCAGTAAACATTACAAGTATCAATGCTGATCCGTATAGCCCCTTTTAGGTTTACAGGAATATATTGAAGGAATATAGCTGAAACATTTTAAATGCTTATGACTAACAATAATATAATTATTAGACAGATATGCTTTGACAGTACTGGGGGAGATGACTGTGGTCATATCTAATAATTAATTTTGGATAAACACGAGCATAAAAGTCAGTGTGTTCTATTATCCGAAAAGGATCTACTTGCTTCACAGTTTAGACAACAAATACAGAGAAAACGGGCCTTTATTTTTTAAACACATGTCCTTCAGAACACATACATTCTTTGCTCATATAAAACATCCATCCTCTCTTCCAGTGAGGACAGGCGCTTCACAAGGTTTGTTAACAGATAAGAGCTGCTATGGTGACTTAGACTAGGAGCATTCATGCAAACACCAGCTATTTATTTTCATTGTCTGTTTTCTGTTACAAGACATTGAGTTTCAGAGGACAGCTCATCAGCTACACATTTTGTGAGCTGTGCAGGAACTAATGAACTTTCTCTTTTTACATCTTCACAAACAGGAATAATACAAAACTGTTGCAGTCTTGGTTATACTGGCCATAAGTAAAACCAACTTTTGTGGTCTGGGAAAATCAAAATGCATCCATCACAGTGCATGCCACCAAGTTGCAGAGTCAATTTAGTTAACTGGATTGTGTGTTCCTGAAGTCTTAGGCAAACAACTGTCTTAATGCAATGAGGAAGCAGCGAGAATCAGCACAGTGAAAACAAAGCAAGCGCCATCTTCTCCAATACTAACAACTGCTCAGAGTACAGAGTACTCAATACTTCACATTGTAGTCACTGCAAGAAGATATATAAATTTTGATAGGATCCTGTTCTTGAGATACTTTATTGCTCTATTGAATTAAACATTATTTAATGATTCACCACTTACAAGGGTATTATATATAATGCTTACCCCACTGACATCAGTGAAGTTTCTGCTTTTTTCAGAAAAGATAACTAGTTCTATGGAAAACTACTTATTTCCTGTGCAAGGCATAAGTATCCATAAGGTAAAGGTAGCCACTAAATATAGCAACCACTGTATTATTTTTATAATTCATCTATGGAGAGATTCAGGTTATCACATCATAAGTGCTTACATCACTGATGTTGGTGTAACTGCTAAGCAGCCTAAGGATGAGGACTATTTCAAGTAATTGTATTTCCATCACAACAGAAGCAACCTGCCTGTTGCACTTTCTTGGGGCATTTTATTTTCAACTGTATCCACTGTACATTACTGTTACAGAACAAAAGACAAATATTCTGGATCATCAGATTAGGTAGGATGGGGAATTGCTGGAATAGTCATACTTGTTCATGTACTGCAACAAGTTACTCCAATACTAACTCACCTTCACATTTCATCCTTAACTTGACTTACTCTCAGTATAAGAAATAAGTAAAACTGATGACTCCTTGTCTTGGGCACTGACTGTTTGTCCAGAATACTCCTTTCCAAAGATCACTCACAGGCTTTTGCATCTCCTGGTACCTGGCAGTTAAAGCAACAATCGCACTCTGCAGCCGGGATCACACCTGTGAGGTCAGTCTTCACAATTCAACTTTCAACTGCTGCCTGATATACCACAATAACCTGATCAACCACATTGGCTATCACACATATTTGCCTTCATCATCACATTTTCCATTAGACAAAAATAAACGATTCAGCCTTGAATTGTTCAACCAATTGGGACAAAAAATGTTAATAAGCTGCAGATACTCATACCTGCATGCTATCTAATGCTAATGACACATCGCTTAGTTTTCTCACTTAATAAAAGCTGCTTCTTTCAATGTCTCTTTTTTACAGACTCACTGCCTCACATGAACACTACCAACAGCCCGTTTGCTTTCAATTGACATGAAACTGTTAATACAAGTAGATTTCCAGTTTGTAGGAACATTGTGACCACATCTACTTGCCTTTATGTTGAAAATGTAAATAAAATTGTATTCATCATCATTGGTGGGACACTTTGGGCACCATTCAGACATGTGCACCAACCCAGACCACGTGTATTCCACTCCTGCATGAGCTATACATTATTGTCCTGTGAACTGTGGTGCTCCTGTACGAGGAACCACAGAGCATGGGTAAGGAGGCAGTGAAGTCTGCACCCTCTTGCATGGAAGAAATAGTTCCTGTGTTACGCACTGCTGAAGGATTCTCCCCAGAGGGCTGAGAAATCTAAATGCAGAAAGCCTGACAAAATTTACTGTAACTGAGAATCTAAAGCACAGAGAGATTAAAATACCTTGCCCAAAGCCTTTCTGGAAGATTGCATCAAAGATAGAAATTGAATCGAGCTCTCATGAGTGAGTATCAAACACAAGACCTTTTTTTTTTTTAACTTTGAGGTGGTAGAAAGTATAAAACATGCCCTTATCATCAGAAATTTCATAAACCTTGGTCACTCTGATCACAATACACATTTTTAAGGACATAGTGTCTTCTGAACACATACTTAGCTTTCATTTAATCCTACAGAAGATGAATGTGCATACATGAGAATTGTACATTAATTGTTACATTTGAAACATAGATATGCCACATTAATATGCTTGCATTTATCTCTGCTATCCATGGAAAGAAACAAGCACTGCACACTAAAGCTAACAACAGTATTACAATATTAAAGTATCAGGCCTTGACAAACTTGACAATAACTGATAGAGGAAGGGGGTGTGAGGGCATGAAAATGGTTAACGCAACAGTCAGTTTGGTGGATAAAACAAATGCATAAATCCTGTTCAGTAAGTCCTGCAGAGAGGATCTTGTAGGATGTAGATTTCAACAGGTAACAGAAAAGTTTGTAATTACTGAGCTCTGGAAATGGCTGCCACAAGAGATTGTGGGGGAAGACAGTATCAGCTGGTTCACAAAAAGATACACATATTCATGGACAACAGGTCCCTGATAGGACAGTAGGGGACTATATACCCTCCAATTCTTCTTGAGAATCCAGCAAAACAATGACTATGCTCATCTAATTTGCTTGGCAAATGTACATTGAGACGTGCAGTTAGTGTGCATTTCACCTGTCCCCTGGGGTACCTCTACAGACAGATATTCCTTACCCACATGAGATTTTAGCTTTACCTGCTGGAAGGAGTTTAACCTTCCCTGGGAAACCAGGGTTCTAAGATTTTCAAGCAAAATTTCTGGAAAACGACAATGGAAATGGAATTTCTAAGGCAACTGAGCCCACAAAAGCAATTAAAATGTTATTGTTCCCTGGATAATGTACAAACAAGGCAAAGCTCTGTAGGATCTATACACTGTTATTTTTGTTAATTGGAAATTGTTCTTCCCATTAACTGTAATTATATTATTATAACATCTTGTACTATACCAAAGTAAAGTCATTGGAGCGGCTTTGCATGAGTGGCCCTAATTTGATGAGCATCTCATCACCTTATCACTCTGTATACAGGGTGGGGATGTGCATTTTGTTACATGAGCAGTAACGATTCCATGTGTGCTTATAACTCCTAAGTAATTCTTCAAAAATATTGGAGGAGGGTTTAAGAAGTAGAAGTATTTCACTTTTGTGAATAGTTCTGGATCTTTCTTTTTTCCTAGCCCACAGAAAAACACCTCAAGCCTCATTTAAGAATGCTGTCATATTTGCAGGCTCAAGATATGAGATTTCATTAATCTATACCATCAAGATCTGTTCCAATCTTAAATAAGACAATCAGAAAGCTACTCATATAAGAATCACAGAATCATAGAATCACCAGGCCGGAAGAGACCCATCGGATCATTGAGTCAAACCGTTCCTATCAAACACTAAACCATGTCCCTCAGGACCTTGTCTACCCGTGCCTTAAACACCTCCAGGGAAGGTGAATCAACCACCTCCCTGGGCAGCCTGTTCCAATGCCCAATGACCCTTTGTGTGAAAAACTTCCTCCTAATGTCTAGCCTAAACAGAAGAAGATTACTCTGAGCCAAGACTTCATGGGTTGGCTTTATTCCAAGCCTTAAAAGATTTCTTAAAATACTCAACATAAAATTACAATAATAGAGCTCTGCCTCCTGGGTAACGCTTTCCCACTTCTATGGAAAGGCCCACTCAAAGAATCCTATATATATTCCTTATCATGTTTATGTACAGGCTTGTCCTTCAACTCATGTACCTCAAGACTGCTGCTTACAATTTAGGCTAAGCAGTAAAACTGGGATACATGGAGACCCTATAAAGTAACCATTTCCCAGTTCTGCATGTCCACTGTGTCTGTGAAAAATACTTGCATTGATTACACTGGTAATTTTACAATTTCCTATCAAGTTATGTGAAACATTAAATGTCTGGAGATCATAGGTTCTCTAGTACAGTTCTCTAGAGACAACTGCTCTTTAGGGATGCCACAGAAGTCAAAAAGCTGCAGGAAAAACCCCATCAGCCTGCTGGCTATCCTCTTGCTTATGCAGCCTATCACAGAGTTGATACTCATCACCATATTGGGTTCCAGACAACTTACACTCCATCTGTCAACAAAACCCCCTTATCACCACTAACAATCACTAAGCTATTATATTTTTATTTTTAAAATCTGAAAAAATTAAATAAAACTTAACAAAGGGAAAGGGCACATTAAAAGCAATTTTTTATTACATCAATATGAATTGGCAAGCTTTTTATTATAGTGTTTTCAGTCATATTTACTAGTTTATGCAAACTGTTTTTACACAAAGGATGTACATCCACTAACTCTGCTAAGGACAAATGCTAGCTTCCTTAAGGAAGTTACTTATGCTCTCTACAGATCATCAGCTGAGAGGTGAAGCAGTAACCTGTTAAGCCTCTCATTCCATCAGGCTATTAACACATTAAGGGGCAGCAACTGAGTCAAAATAACATCCTCTTTTCCCTTCCAAAATTATAAGAAGCCACTCCTGCTTTAGCTTTTTCCTGTCCTGAAGTTAAACTTATTTCACAGAATCACTGATATTTGTCCCTTTTCTTAAAAATCTTCCTCTGACTTGCCTGTTAAAAGCTAACAAAATGTTTCTTATTAAACCTAGTTACATTTAACATTGTAATCAACATCAAATTCTGAAAAAAAACCCCAACATAAATTTACTTTCTTTACATGAAGATGGGCATTAACTCTTTCCTGAAATCTTGTATAAAATAATATTTCTCAAATATCATGATATAGCCATATAATATTTATATTATGTTTCATCAAAAACTAATAAAATATCAAAGCATTATCACAGAGTTTTTAAGTCCTCTAGCAGTGGACAAGAGAAAAATTACACCTTCATATAATCAATAAATATTACAGGAGCTCAATCCAAAATCCACTGATGAAGGTTATGGAAGTCTCCCCACTAACTTCTATGTGCTTTGAGATAAGGCATCAAGATAAATATCAGCAAGAGAAACAAAAGAAATGAAAACTTACCCATGAATTCAATTCCTAAATGGTCTGCTATAGCCAAGAAAGCATGTAGGAGAAAAAAGCAAAAAGAAATAGGAATGTTAGAAAGAGTCTAAAATATAAACATCACCTTTATCAGCATTGGTAGCATTCAATATTTATATGGTAGAGCTGCAGAACTCAGTGCAGGGGAAAGGACCTCCTGTATGAGTACTGATCAAAAAGAAGAGCAGAACCCTGCCCTTCAAAAGGCAATCCTAAAACAGGAATTTAGGGCACTGAGATGTCACAGAAGGGAAATATATTTGGGAAAGGACAGGAATGCCTTTCCTCATGATATTTATCTTTGACTGAAGTGCCTCAGGCCAACTATCTATAGGAATTTAATTCTCTCTCTCTCTGGAAAATCCTCACCAAACATGCTAACTACAATCATAAGTTAGACAAACTTCTAGCTTTCATTTTCTCCTAGAGAGATGATCTCTAGATCATCTAGATCTAGATCTCCTAGAGACCAAAACCTAGAGTTGAATGGAAAGTTTTTCCTGAATTTGCAGCTCTTACAATAGCACAGTGGGCAGTCTTGCACCCAACATGATGCTTAAGTGCTATCTGTTGTGTAACAGAAATCTGACTTCAGGAAGTAGGAGCCATGTTCCCTACTCAACCACCTGAATTACATGATGCAATAATTTCAAGACAAACAAACATCCCTGGTACATTTGACACAGGGATGTAATTTTTATGAGAGCATGAGATCAGAAATATCGAAAGTGCATTCAACTATATTCCCAGACATTTGTAATGGTATTTTTCTCTTCATTTTCTGTACCTGTGTAAATATTACCTGTGCGCAATTATCTGCTCTGCATTCCTCTGTTAACTAGATCAAGATGCAGTCAACAACTGCTTACTTTAAAAAATGATAATGGAGGTTAAATCACCCATAATCTGGTCTCCAAGGAGCTCTATTCATACATGAAGAAAGACCATATAATATCATCTTTTTAAATCTATGAACAATGGCTGAAAAAACAATCTTCCTTTCAGAACTGAGCTATACATGTTCTCTACATGTTTTCCATTTGCAGCCTGACAACTCCTCATTTGAGTTCACCAACGTGGTAAAAAGCCACCACTTTCTCAAAAGGCTCACACAAAATATTTTTACCCTTTAAAAATATAGGAAAATAGGAAAAAGTATTTCAATTCATCTTTAAGCAATTTATAGGTAAGTGATAGTCAAAGGTATCTGTAGCCTTTCTGGAAAACATATTCAACTGGAGAGGGTGAAAACGTGTCTGGTTATTTAATTAAATACCTCCTGTACCTGAAAAGCAACTTTAGCAACCAGCGTAATACATACTGCTGACAAAGCTGACTTACCCAGACCACGATGAAAGGATATCTAACTGCATAAACATATTCAGTAAAACAGTCAAGCTGCCAATTTATATCATTAAGCACAGTTCAAAAAGCTCTATGAACAGTTAAGTGGGAATAGAAAATAATAAAATTGTAATTCTCGCAGATTCAGCACAAGCTGGCACTCACGCAGCCCTCTTGCCCCGCTGCCAGAGTGCATGTACAACTATGTCCAAGGCTGGGTGGCAGCCCCTGCACTCACCCTTCCATCTGGGTAGTAGAGAACATACCAGAGTCCACAGAGCAGCACAGTGGTGGCTTGGAGGTGGCCAAGGCAGGTCAACTGGGAGCCAGGTGAAGCCCATTGGTTGTGCAACAGGAACAGTGCAGGTTAAAGCAGCACCTCAGGGATGAGACATTGCCAGCCAGCCTTCCATACCACCAGGTATTGTGCAAGCACTGCTCCAATGCTGTATATCACAGTTGGCAAGGTTTTTTTCCCCCTTTTATTCCCTCTTCTCCTTTTTAAAGCTGAAAAAAGACAGTCTGTAACACGCCCATTCTCTGTGTGCTTCCCATCTTTCCTTGCATTGAGCATCAAGCCTCTGCCTTTAAAAAATAAAAGACATTCTGATCTCAGAAACACGACCACCACTTGGACTGCTCTGAGAATTCAGAAGCAAAAAGAAGAAAAAAACCAAAAATCCACTTAAGAGCCCAAATGTACTCCCATTTCTCTCTTCCTTTCCCTGCTCTCTCCAGAAATGCAACTGTGTCCACAAGTTATCAAAACCCTCGTGTGGACATGGTATTTTGGGACATGGTTTAATAGATGTGGTGGTGGGCTGACAGCTGAACTAGATGACCTTAGGAGGTCCTTTCCTACACTACTGATTCTAAGATTCCATGATTTGAAACTCTTTTTTCCCTCATGCACATGGCTCCCGCAGCAATGGCATTTACCAAAAAAATTTAGTATATTGAATTTGGGAAACATGGCATGAGAAGAGACTAGAAGAAACACCATCAGTCATTAGTTACACCCATTGCTTGGTTCTTCATATTTTTTATCATTTGAAGATGGGTACTCCACTAGCCACAGAAAAAAAAGAACAGAATACCACAATAAAAACCAAAGAAACCCAAATCCCACAGCTTTGCATCTGAAAATAAAATCAGAAAAGGAGAGAAAACAACTGCTTCCAACCACCAAGTCCCTGTCTGAGCCTGTCCCTACCAAAGGCTGCCTCCAAGTCCCCTCCCACTATTTCAGAAGGTGGGAAGCAAATGCTGGCTCTCTTGGAGTGAAGCCTTTATACTGTAGCTTGCCCTTTCCAGTAGAGGAGTGACTGGACTCTCACACAGCTAAAAGGAGTCAGAAACCTCATTTTGCTGGAAATGCAGCGGTGAGATGAGTCCCCGGGGATCCTAGGGCTGCTTTTCCACCACTGTGCCCAGCGTACTGCTGGCAGGGAAAGGAGGGATGGGGAGAAGTGGAGGGACAGGTTATAACCAGGATGCCCCTTGGTGACCCAAGCAACAGTTCAGTGGTCACTCTCACTTGCACTGCTGTGATTAAATAAATGATTTTGCAGGCTCCAGTTTGGGAAATGGGTTTACCCCCTTTTTAGGAATTACAAAAAACTCTCCCAGCTGGTTGATGTGAGAGACAGGCACGGCCCAGGGAACTGCACAGCAGGGGCCCTTGGGGGGAGAAAGCAAGCTGCAGTGGTGACCCCAGACTCAGCCAAACACACAAATGTATAGCAGTAACCCCTGACGTGCCGCAGTGTAACTAAGGGCTGTTATACTGCTATTCTGTCATGACACATAAACCGTAAAATGCCTGCAGAGCACTTCCTCAGACACAGCAAGTGCAATGCCAAGTAATTCACCATCAAGCAATGCATTTTTTTTAAAGGACTGAATTCAACAAGAATGTAGATGAGTGGTTAATGTGCCAAAGTGTGGGTGCTGTTCCACAAGATGGGGTCATTAACTAAATAATGTGACTGCATTTTATTTTCATTATTGTGATTTCTTCCTTCTTTCTGGTATCGTTATGTTCTTGGGAACTACTCTATTACTCAGACAGGAAAATTATTCAATATTATATTATATTATATTAACATATCTGTATTTTGTTGTTGACATGGGAAAAATACTGTGCCTTATGGTCCTTTCACTGTGTGAATTTGTTGCTAGTGTTAATGCCATATTAATTTATACTTTATCAATACATAAACACCTGGGAATACTTGACAACAAGCACAAGAGAAGAAAAATCTGCACTTACTAATGGATTAATTTATTACTGCTTCACAAACAACATGTAGCTTTGTGACTAGATTATGGTTTGCTGAGATTTTTTTTCTTCAGTAAAAGAAAGGTTTCATTATCCCAGGTACATTTTAACCTACATTACGGTTAGAAGTATAAACACAAACCCTAAATCTCACTGATTTGTAGAAGAAAAAAGATGTGAAAATAGTGCAGATCACTACAGACATTTTCATCTGTTCTGAGAAGAGGCTGACTTTGGCATGGAGGAGAGTGTTTTAGGAAATTGGTGTGAGAGCAAGGTATGTAAATGAAATTTATTTGCCACAATAAACTCATAAGATTTGTTAAATTGTCCTTGGTAGATTATTGCCTTGAATAGACAGTTCAACAAGATAATACGCTGCAAGCTACCCTGGGACAGCTCAAGTACTTTGAACAGATTATCTGGCTGGAAGGAACAGGACAAAGTTTTAACTCTTAAGTATTAGACCAATCAAATTTGGTTTGATATGAAGAAAAATCCTTTCATTCAAAATGCAGCAAGATTGGGATGCTACCTAAACATACAGACTGCTGCTGTCTTATTTGTAATGTTTTATCATACAAGAAAACACGCAGTACTTAAAGGGAAGTTACAGGACAGATGGTTGGGGTGTTGGAACTGGATGATCTTTTAGGTGCCTTCCAACCCAAACCATTCTATGAGTCTATTTGTGTATATAATGAAGCTAAACCTATAATAGGTTACATACATGCACAGATATAGGGAAGTACATTATATTTTGAATCCACCAGGCTATTATTTTTGGTGACTCGCTTTGCATGTGAGCACAGAGTTATGGGAGAAGGGATTTTTCTGTTCAGTTGGAGGGGTCCATTGCTCCCATTTTCTCTCTGACATCCACAAGAGGTTATTAGACTTAGCAAACTGGCCAAATGCTCTCAGATGCTGGTCTGGGGTTTTCTTTCTATCAAAAAGCTCCATATTTTACAAATCCTAGTTATTAGAAAGCACAACATTTCACTTTGCTGTTTGTTTTTAAGAGATTCTGGTGATTTATTTCTGTTATTAACTTACACACAAATACTCTTCACAACATTTTTTGGGGGTGGGCAGAAGAAATTATTGGGACAGTTCATGGCAGAGACACAAAATCAGTTCAACAACTGCTTTTTCAAAGCATCTTCACACAAAAAAAACACAACAGAAATTTCCTTCCTTAGGACATTTTAAAATGGACTAAACTAAATCCAGACAATGACTCCAAATTAATACCCACTCCTTCCTTTTACCCATCCTTTACAAAGAAGACTATTACACTGCTTACAGATGTAAAATTTCCCTGGCAATAGGTACACTGTTTGCTACTTGTTAGCTAGTGTAATAGTCAGCATACACAAAATATCAGCAATTTGCTCTACCTATATAAACACACAGTGTTAATGTTTATCCACACATACATCCCTTACAAAATACCTGCTCAGTTTCACAGACCACGGTTACAGAAACGATAATAACTCAAAACAAAAAAAAGAAAGAAGACCATAAATCTATAAAAAACCTTCACAACATTATTTAGATTCTCAATTTGTAGAGATGGGGTGAATTTTATTTAAATCAAATCAAAATCCTCCATCCACAAAAATAATTATTGGAGATAACACATCTAGAGGTTAATTGCTTTATCCATTTCTTTTTAAAGGAGAAAATAAAAAGGCAAAGAAATAGGCCTTGACTTGCTGTGAGTGTTCGTATGGTTCTGGAGAGGCTATATGGATAGCTTCAGGCTAGAATCTCCCCACCCACTATCATTTCCATAACAAAGTAACATTTGAAAAACATCCAGTAAACCCTTTTGTTGTATAAATAATACACAGTGCTGAGTAATGGAGTAAACTATTGATTTTCTTTCCCACTGAATGACAAAAGCTTGTGGCTGTGGTTTCCACTATTGAAGTTGAAAGATTGTTTCTAACATCTGAAAATAAATAATAGTGATGCTCTTATCTTCACAGGTTCAAGACAAGTTTGAAATATCAAATACTTACCTCATCTACAGCATGAAGGCTCAGAAGATTAAGTTTGCCTCTTCTGTATAATTTCTAAGACCTTAAATTATCTCTACAGCTGATAAAGTAAGCTACTTCTCTTTGAGGCACTATGTTAGATTTTAATGAAAAACTTGAGTCTCATCAAACAACATAAGCAATTTCTACTGATATCCACAATGTTGTAAATCAGTACAGATTTTAACCTTAGGTTAATTTCTGTCACTACAGCAGAGCAAGTAAACACATCTTTCATTTCAAATCAATCAATAGTCTATTGAAATAACTCCATTAAATTTACTAAATGCCTAAAGAACATATTTAAGAATTTTACCAGATCCAGGTCAAAATGTTTAGTGTTAGGTGCCAGCCAAATGAAGCAATGCTTTATTTTTCCCTGAATAACCCACTGTTTTCATCCATAAGAGGAGTGAGTAGGTAAATTATTAGATGCTGCTGCTGTATGCAGATATATTTTTGCTGATTTACTTAACATTCATAAATCTACAGAAATGATCAACGCAAAGAAAGCTGTTCCCTCTGTGTACAAACCCCGGAACTAGAGGAGCAATATGAGGCTCCCATGGTCAAAGAGGAGGAGGTCAGAGCCTTGCTTGCTCAACTGGACACCCACAAGTCTATGGGCCCAGACGGGATTCACCCCAGGGTGTTGAGAGAGCTGGCGGATGTACTGG
>WAAB01018991.1:101262-120504 GCA_013389865.1 Piaya cayana
AGGCACTGGAATATGCTGCCCAGGGAGGTGGTTGATTCGCCTTCCCTGGAGGTGTTTAAGTTACGGGTGGACGGGGTCCTGAGGGACATGGTTTAGTGTTTGATAGGAATGGTTGGACTCGATGATCCAGTGGGTCTCTTCCAACCCGGTGATTCTGTGATATTCTGTGATATAAGGACTTGAACTTATCCCAGAATATCAGCATGTAAACAGTTAAGTCCGTATGGAATGCCTTGTCTTCAGTCAGATGACTTAAAGATGTTTTCTTATTCTATTTGCTAAAAATATAATGCTGTTTCCACAAAAATTATAAATTAACTTACACAAAAATTAAGCTGCCTGTATAGAGCCTCATAGCTGATGGTGACAAGGTTATTTATGTAGTTTACTCTCTACATATATTTTGAAAATTAAAAATCAATGTGATCCTTCCAAGATGAACTTCCTCCCCTGTCATAAGGAGACTGCTGTACACATTGTACAATACTTTCTGGTTAGTTGATTACCAACATAAGGATAATTTGTTATAAGCAAAGATTTTGAATGATATTCCTAAAAACATCATGATTTGTCTGATATTCCGCAATTTTGACAGAAGCTCCTTCTGTAGATAGAATTGCCTTTATCTGCAGGAAGGCTGGTGACTAGGTTTGAATATATTTATCTAAGTCCAGTTTAGATGTTTTAAGTAATTAGACACTTCCCCCAAATTTCGGTAGCAATTGGCATTGTCAGTCACACAGAGTCCTTAAACACCAGGTGGACCAACTGGTCCTTTCCCAACTATGTTGTGACAATGTCTCATAAACAAGAAAGGAAAGGGGAATTATATTTTTTTTATCAGAAACAAAAAATTACAAATCATACTCTAAAAGAATATTTAGTACTTTTAAAGCATATGGTCTGGAAAGTTTTTGAAACCATGTATGAATTAGATTATTCTGTCACAGGCGTGAAATATTTCACTTGACTGCAGTGTAGTGTGGGAGAAAGAATCCTCTTCTGGTTAAATAAATGATGCAAAGTGTCTATTAGGGTGGAATAAGTCTATGAGTTTCTTAGAAATTACTGCAGGGATTTTTGCACTATTATTTCCAAATGGGTATTTGATAATATAGGTCTGTAAAATACAACCAGTCTCACAGAAACATTAAAGGAATTGCTAACAGCTCCCTCATCTTATGCACATATGACATTCAATAAACATTTCTCATGCTAATAAACATTTCTCATGTTACTTTATTCCTACCACAGATCATTAAGCTGTCCTTCACTTGCCTGCTCCAGGAAAACATTTCAGATGCAATTGTGTTTACTACTCTCTAAAGACACAGAAAAATTTGTAAGTTTTTGTCAATTTCTTAAAACCTAATTACTTTCTTCAACTTCAGGACAAGGAATGTACATCAATTTGTGAAAAAAAATAGTTTTATTCCCTAATGCACCAAGTAATTTAGTTGTACTGCAGTCAAAAAAAACCTGGCAGCAGCACAGTACAGGTATTTACACCAAGGTTTTTTACAATATTGACTGAAAGCTTTAATGGTTAAGAATTATACACTTCTATTCTAATGACAAGAAAATTACCATGTTTATCTGCCTAGATAACTAGTTTGAGTTTTGCACAAAAGGACTCAGGAGGTTCAAAGATATGGGATTCTCAGACCTGTTTAGAAAGATGCTGTTAGATACGTGTCTCAATTTGGGAAACTTTAGTCATTTAATTTTGGTTTTAGACATCTAATTTTGACAACTGCAACTATATTTGTCATATACAAAAGACATTCTATTGTTTCATTTTAAATAATTTAGAATATAGTAAGAGAATTGGAACTTACTCAGATTACTTTGTGCGTTGTCTCACACTTCATACAAGCAGCTGCCTTAGGCAGCAGCATTACTGAGCCTCATTTCCAGTAGTGCTACATTTCAGGCTCAGATGGTGACAAAAAACCATGAGTTTTCATCTAAATTGTCACAATGTTTATGTCATTTATTGCTTTATAGGTTCGCTGGTCTCTTGTGCAACAAAACTCCTATGGGTCAAGAGTCTTTCAACCCACCTTCCTGTACCATCGTACATCAATGTTATTCCAAATCTTACTGAGAGTCCTTTCTCTAGGAAACCAGGCATGGAAGTCCCTTTACACCTCAGATCCAGATACGGGTGAACAATTCACATATACATGGTACTCAAAAGGCTTTTCTTTAAATGAGATTGCTCTCACCTACACAGGGCTCTTCTATTTAGTGAGGAAGGAAGCATCTCTTTTTGTCATTTCTTTCAATTCCTCTGGGCCGTATACTTGAAAGACTTAAAGAACTTATTCCAGTGAACTTTAGAAGTAAGCATAGCATTTGTCCAACATTTCTTATGATACAAGGCAAGAAATATCAAGTGCCAGTTACAGGAATACTCCCAGCTACTGTGGGATTCTCCCACATCTGCAAGAAGATAGCATGTATAGCAAGAGAATGACTCTGAATCTAAGCACATCTCTCCTTTTTTTTAACAGCAGCTCCCTCTACCTCAAATAATAATGATTTTTTATTTTTAAAAGGCTGCTGTATGTTTGTTTTCTATCATGGTGTGCAAACCATGCACATACACATCATTGATTGCACTGCATTTACGCAACGTCTGATATTAATTAGATTGACAAAAGTGGTTTGCCAGAGAAACTAATGGGTTTTATTTTTGTTTTCTGTTCATCACTCATGAAATGGCTATAAAAATACTTAGAGATTCCACCAAAATATCTAAGCAGTTACATTTTATTGAAAGCTGGCGAGTACACAGATAATTAAGTTGATTATTTTATTATATAGTGGGTTTGGGTTCAAAGAAGTGCAGGAGCGTTTCAGTACTCCAATTTGAGTGCACTCTCAAGTCACCTACCAGATCTATCCCAAGCCTCTTGTGAAGCTGGTTCACTGCATGAACAGTCTTAATACAAATACACTGGTAACTGTCAGCGTATTTATGGTATCAAACCACAAACAGCAGATGGGAGAAGAGCAGCTCTGTTCTCCTCCAAGTTAAAATCCTTTCTTGACATGTAGGAATAACTTGTTCAACACTAAGCCAGGTATGCTGAAGAAGCCCATCGACTCAGGCAACAGCTTTGCAGCATTTTTTTAAATGAGAGAGACTAGTATTGGTTTGAAAACTATGGAGTTGAGGTATATTACCAAGTTTCCAAGGAAATACGCTTCTTACCTGGACTTGTAAGAGTTCAAATGTAGCCATTTCTATGTGATGCCCTGATAACATCAGACTAACTTGTGTTTATGAACCAACAGACAGTATAATAAAGAAAGCCCCATATTGTGCAGTCAGACACAGTACATGCAAGTGGAATTACCTTTTTTTCCATACCTAAGCTGCCCTGTTTATGGAAATGTTATGCAAATATATTCTGCATAGAAGCCACTAGCTACTAATGTAAACAAACAAGTAGTGGGGAAAAAAAAATGACCATCAGCTCTTCCTCATAGAGTCTGAGCATCTTGTGAAATTTTGGATACATGACAGCAATGTATAGCTCTGATACGTAGATACCAATCTGAAAAATTTTTTAAATGCTTTGTGTTTGAGTACTGTAGGTGTCTGAATCCTTTCCTATCATAAACACATTCAAACAACATTAACCACTATAAATAGACATAACAAAGGTGGTCTAAAAATGCCAGTATTCTGGATGGATAATATGACTCATCAATGAGACTTGAAGCAGATAGGGCTATTATAAAAAGAATTATGAGCTGCTATCAAAAGCAATAGAAACCAGCATATTGAAATAAAAGCATATGATGCGCACACAACCCAGAATCACCTACAGCAAGAGAAGCAAAATCAAAGCTGCTTCTTGTCCCCATTCATGTATGGTGATACGCTGAAAATAATTGCAAATAATAATATAACGTGAGGATAGTCCCCAAAGGCCCCATATATATAAATATTAAACTCACTGAACACAATCACTCTGTCAGAGCTATTCAAACAAATTGTGCACGGATCAGATGTAAACCAAAATGACCACAATGGTGCTGATGTGCTGATAGCTGCAGAACTGGTAGTTTGCATCTGGACCTCAAGCCAACTCACAAATTCCTGCAGCACCCACTTAGAGCAGCATATGGACAAAAGAAAGGAACACAATTTGTTCTGTGACCTCCATAAACATGAATCATTATTTAAAAGATAGGCTAAGAAGTTTAGATGACTGTGGAGCTCATTTGTTAAAAGATTTCACAGAGAAAGGCAACTGACAGACAGTAAGAAAGATTAGAAGATTATGGCCTGCCCTCAGCAAGACACCTCAGTGACACCTGCCCTTAGGTGACCAAAGATTCATTGTTTCTTTCTTTTTATTTCTTCTGCATAATATGAACATTCAGGGGCTTCAAACAATTTAATAGTTTCCAAGAAATCTCAAAGAATATTCTCCCATCAAAGGTTTTTTAAATTACTCTTGTTCCAGGATTAAGGTACAATTTTATCTCACATTCAATTACAAATAACATTATTAAGGAATTCAGTGTTTTCCTTACAACATTTTCCTACCATGGCATAAATTATTTTGACAAACAAAAAACAGGGTAAAAGGAAGGTCTTGATTCTTTTCCATTACAAAAAATCTACATACGTCAGTAAGTAAACACATTCTGTAGGATGGTCTAGAAAACAGAAATAAAATAAAATAATACTAGTACCTGGTTAGGATATGGTTTTTTTTGTTTGTTTGTTTAAAATCAGTAGGCCTTTGCTCAGAGCAAAGCTGTGAGACCAAGTCAAAACATTTTACTTACTCTGGGTCATTAATTAATTAACAATGTAGAACTGGGAGTTCAAGTGCTGGTCTCTTCTCCTAAGTAACAAGTGATAGGATGAGAAGAAATGGCCTGAAATTGTGCCAGGGGAGGTTTAGACGGGATATTAGGTAAAAAATTCAGTAGTGAAAGAGTGATGAAGCATTGGAACAGGCTGCCCAGGATGGTGATGGAGTTACCATCCCTGGAGGTCTTAAAAAACATGCAGATATGCTACTTCAGGACATGGTTTAGTAGGCACAGTGGTGTTGGGCTGACACTTGGAATGGATGATCTTACAGGCCTTTTCCAGCCTTAATGATTCTATGATTCACTCCACCTCTGCACCTTATTTCACAACCTGAGAAACTCATGAGCCCTGCAAAGTTGGTCAGTCAACATTGCAGATAACATGCTGCTGGGCAGGAATGGCTCTGTGAGTACTAAACCAGTGCAACTGCAACTCAAGAGCAGGGTAAACACTGTCATCCACACATTACAGAAGGTAGGTAAATGCCTGGGCAGGATTAAAATGTACTAGCTGTTCCTGTACGGTCCAAAACATTTATATCTCTAAAAAGTAAATATAAAGCCAATACAGATAACATCTGTTTTTTCTCTCCTCACTGGTGAATCAGAGCCAGGAGTATGGAAATCACCCATTACATGAGATCTAAATTAATTTTGGACTTAGGTCTGTGCAAGAGGAAAATGAGTGAACAGTATTACAGCCTCAGCTATAATAATACAGTCTTCAGATCATCTGTTACTCAGTTGAAATGGAGTTTCCCCCTTGAGATGTATTAGTCTGAGAAGTTAAATGTGTATAAGGTCACAAAATAAGAACTATTGCCTCTCACATGTCAATTTCAATCAACTCTCTAGAAAACATTCTAAGCAATTTTTATAAGTAAATGATATCTTACCAAAAGGCCTTCTCCTTCTAGCAAATCATAAACCCAAAGGTGCACATGACCCAACAAGAACAGAATGCTTTCAAACTACAAGAGAAATATATAATATATCATCATTTCAGGAGGAAAGTAAACATTCCTGATGCCTGTGCACACTTTTTATTTTTTTTGTTAAATGAAATTATATCATTCATTCATTTATGAATAGTCACATTAAATACAGCAAGGTGGGAAATACTCTAGGTTATCAAATGGACTTATATTTTATCTGCCAATGCAGTCTGCTAAAATGGAGGCAACAAATTGTTGGGTGACCTCTCAGTTGACAAGACCATAGTTATTGTGCTGGGAGTCTAAACGGAAAATTCCTTTTTTTGCAGTGGCAGTATTACAGAGCAAATAGTTATAGAAGTGTCAGACACACTGCAGAACGTTCACAAAGCTTAATACAGAAAAAGGAAAAGAGACAAAGACATATTTCTATTTATACTTTACTTAGGGGTCAGAATTTCAGATACAGAATAGAATCAGGTAGGAAAATTAACCCAAACAATAGCCAAAAAGGTGCCAAAGTTGAGCAGCACAATTTTACAATGCCTTCTCCCAACCTCACTGAAGTAAAATTGCTGCTGACCTGAGATGAAAACTGTGATTTCTCAGAAATCTTTGGGAAGCTGTTTCTCTTAAGCGGACCCTCATAGAAATTGAGTTTTGTCCATGTATTTCTTTCTTTATTTTATTTTACCTGCATGTGGTCTGAGAAGTACAGCTATCGCCTCTAGCTACACATCTATATTACTGTCATGTTGGTGATCCGATTGAGAAGGAGCTTTCAAAGGGGCTGTTGTCAGTGAGAAAGCCAAGTACCCTTACGATGCCAGACAATAGTGACAACAGCCTAAGGTTTGTGCTGAATGAGCAGATTCCACTCACATCAATGTAACCCAAATTCATTAATTGGACTGCTAAACAAGAGTTTTTTCTTTGGAACATATATGTGTCTGTAAACAGAAAAGTCTAGAATATGCTTCTGTCCCACGCCCACCTTTTCCCAGAACATTAAAAAAAGATAAAATGATCATCAGAGGAGCGGTAAGGCTCCAGCACTGTATAATATATATCTGTAAATATACGTGTATAAATAACATCTGCATTTTCTGGGATTCTGGCTGCAGATTTTCCTAGTCAGCCATTCCATTCATTGCATTTACCAGAGGTGGTCTTTTTCCCTAAAATGCTGTACCGAGCAACAATCTCTTCCTGCTGTTTCCTCTGTCCATTACATATGTGGTCTGAAATCTGTTACAGGAGGGACTGTATTGCTGCTTGATCTGACTACAGCATCAGAAACAGGTCTTTACATTTCAGAGTAGCTTTACAAAGGATCTGTAAACATCCTAGAAATAAGCTGACATCAACGACTTCCTACTATTGCTGTAACACCATTATGTGCCTCTGTCAGGTAGGTAGACAAAAACAAAGCTTTTTTCAGACAGGTTTGTGAAGAATTCAGTATTTTGCCTTAAGAGTTAAGAAAATCATCATCATCATCATCATCAGCAATATTTTTGTTCTTCAGTTGCCCACTGTAAACTGTAGTCCTTTTCTCAGCCGCTCTGTACTACGTATAACTTCCAGGCATATTTTAAGCTGAAAAAGCAGCTGCCTATTTTTCATTTGCTAAATGAAGCTGCCACTAAGGATTAGTGGTTCTCTTCCCTTAAATAAAACACAGAGGGTCTCACACATTGTTATAAACATATTTAGAAACCCGCATATCTTTGTAAAATACAAAAAACCCATTCCCTTTACCTTTGTAAAACAAAACTAAAGTCACTTTCAAAATAGAAACCTGTCATCTTAAGCTTGTGCTTCTTATGATCTCCTGAATATTTTTTTTTGTGGTAGCATCTACGTTGTAAGAGAAATAAGTGAGTTGCATGTTCAACTAGACAGCAGTATGTATACACGCATGTAGTCATTGCAGTATGGAGAAAGAGCCATGCATGAATTATTACAGTTCTAAAAACACCTTGTGATCTTGCAGCTGTTTTTATCAATGACAATGCTATTCTTGCATATGCTAGGTGGATCAGGGTAGCTTGGAAACACCTAGATTTGCTGCAAGATCTCCATTTTGCTGAAATGACTACAATTTTGTCAAACAGTTGCATTAGCAGAAATCTAGCAGGGCATTGGAAACTGGAGTCTGCTTATGCACGTGCGGAAAACTTCTACATAGGCCCGGCAACAATGGCAGGAATAAGGCAGTGAATCTGAGTCACTTGAACTACCATACTATTACAGTGGTGAGCTGAGGGCTTAGACATCTGTTCATCTCTGAGACGCAAAAAATGTTTGTTTCTTTTATAATGTGTAAGAATAGCCTTTTAATTTTCAGCCTAAATTCATACTGGACCAACTTAAACCCATTCATTCTTGCATGAACATGCCTTTCAGCTTCAGTCACTCTAATCTTTCCTTCTATTTATCCACTTGATGTAATTATACATCATAGGATGTCTCTCTGATGTCTTTTCTAGGCCATCATTCCAGACAGACATTGGAGTATACATCAATTACAGTACTGGATAAGCAAAAAAATTACTCAAACAACAGTGCTCATATAACTTCAGAAAAATCTGGTCACTATCATCACTTCTTGCATTCCTATATCACATGGAAAGAGCAAAAGCTAAACTGTGTACCTATTAGCACTGCCAGAATCACCAGAAACAACAACAAAAAACACTGAGCAAAAATAAAAGATGTAAAAAGCTTTGACTAGTATCAACAGCTCAGATTCTTCAAGGGAGAAGATATAAGATGCGCTGCTAAAAGTGCAATTTCATCCCAAGACACACATTAAGGACTATGCTGGCTGGCATAGCTGCTCTCTCTGTTAGAATCATAGAATCACCAGGTTGGAAGAGACCCATCGGATCATCGAGTCCAACCGTTCCCATCAAACACTAAACCATCTCCCTCAGGACCTCGTCTACCCATGCCTTAAACTCCTCCAGGGAAGGTGACTCAACCACCTCCCTGGGCAGCCTGTTCCAATGCCCAATGATCCTTTGTGTGAAAAACTTCCTCCTAATGTCTAGCCTAAATCTCCCCTGGCGGAGCTTGAGGCCAGTCCCTCTTGTCCTGTACCCTGTCACTTGGGAAAAGAGGCCAGCTCCCAGGACTGTTACCTGTCAAGCTGTGAGAAAACTGTCATAATGAAATGAGATTTTCACAGAATCAGTAGGTTGGAGAAGACGTCCAGGATCAAGTCTAACCATTCCTATCAATCACTAAGTCACACCCCTCAGCACCTCATCCATCCGTCTCCAACACCTCCAGAGAAGGTGACTCAATCACCTCCCTGGGCAGCCTCTGCCAGTGCCCAATGACCCCTTCCATGAAAAACCTTTTCCTGATGTCCAGCCTGAACCTTCCCTGGTGGAGCTTGAGGCCATTGTCTCTTGTCCTGTCCCTCGAAACTTGGGAGAAGAGGATAGCACCCTCCTCTCCACAACCTCCTTTCAGATAGTTGCAGAGAGCAATTAGGTCTCCTCTCAGCCTCCAGGCTAAACAACCCCAGCTCCCTCAGCTGTTCCTCATAAGACTTGTTCAGTTGGCTGTCAACCAACACCCACAGGTCCCTCTCCTCCTGGCAGTTTCCCAGCCAGACTTCTCCTAATCTCTAGCACTGCATAGGGTTGTTGTGCCCCAAAAGTGCAGGACCCGGCATTTGGCTGTGTTAAATCTCATGCCATTGGACTCAGCCCAGCGGTCCAGCCTGTTTAGATCCCTTTACAGAGCCTCCCTACCCTCTAGCAGATCCACACTTCCACCCAGTTTTGTGTCATCTGCAAACTTGCTAAGGGAGCACTCGATGCCTTCATCCAGGTCATTGATGAAGACATTGAACAGGACTGGAACACTGGGGACCCCACTAGTAACTGACCTCCAGCTGGATTTAACACCATTTACCACCACTCTCTGGGCACGGCCATCCAACCAGTTTTCTACCCAGGAGAGTGTGCGCCTGTCCACGCCAGAGGCTGACAGTTTCCGTAGCAGAATGCTGTGAGAAACTGTGTCAAAGGCTTTACTGAAGTCCAGGAAGACCACATCCACAGCCTTTCCCTTGTCCAGCAGCTGAGTCTCTTGGTCATAGAAGGCGATCAGGTTGGTTTGGCCAGACCTGCCTTTTGTAAACCCTTGTTGACTGGGCCTGATCACCCGGTTCTCTTGCATGTGCTTCATGATAGCACTCAAGATCACCTGTTCCATGACTTTCCCTGGCACTGAGGTCAGACTGACTGGCCTGTAGTTCCCTGGATCCTCCCTGAGACCCTTCTTGTAGATGGGCACAAGATCAGCCTCCAATCCAGTGGAATTTTCCCAGTCAGCCAGGCCTGCTGGAAGATGATGGAAAGGGGTTTGGCCAGCACATCTGCCAGTTCCTTCAATACTCTTGAGTGGATCCCATCCGGCCCCATACACTTGTGGGTGTCTAGCTGGGCAAGATACTTCTACAAAATCATGTTAAGATGATTACAGGTTATGTATGTATCTAGCCATACAAGAAATGTAGTCATGTGCTGCACTCTTCTCATCTTTTGTGTAGATCATAATAATATAAATACATTTTATTATTTATTTATATTTTATGTTTGCTAATGCTATTTAGATTGTTATGACAGCTTATAATAGTAATTTTGATGTCTTATGGACTTCCTTTACATGTTCTGTATGCCATTGAAGCAAATTTAAACACAGAGCAATTGCATATGAGGTACTAAATGCTTGTCTCCCAGCTACCACAGTACCTGGAGAAGCAATGCTTGTTGAAGAATGGACACAAGTTGAGGCCTGCAACATGAACCTTACTTCTGGAAGGTGTTCTCAGTCAGCAGCAGAGTAACACATTAAGCACTAATATAAATGGCTGAAGACAGCTAAGCCAAATGCTGTAACGAAAAGGCACGCAGCCCTATCTCCCTGGCTGAAGTCTGTGTCACTGTGATGGAATCTCATTAGCTGCTCTGCAGTTGCACATTTTCCTTTTCTTACAGTCCATTAAGCTGACTTCAACAAAATTAAACATACCCCAGAGCAAAATAACCAAGTAAAACAAAACGAAGTGTTTATTTTCTTTATAGAGATTTTCTTAAGAAATTGCACTTTTGAGGATAAAAGCTTGCCTCTTGAGCAAGCAAGAGAACATTCCTCCCAGTTTTCCCCTTTGGATGACCACAGAACTTAGATGGGGGAGACCAGGGTTGTTTTGTTTCTATGAAATGCATTGATGAAAACCACATTGCATCTAACTGGACATGACTAAATGATACCTCCACCACAATAAGGGAAAATTAATCATAACAATACAAATCAAACTCTATCATGATGAAAAAAGGTATTAGATTAATTGGCATATATCTCAGTTAATGTTACAACAATGTATTCTATTCACTGCCTTTCACTGGTTGTGCTAATTTCTGCTTTCTCTGTCTATGGCCATTAAATGCAAAGTATGTTATATCAAAGGATTGTTTCCATTGAATTATAAGGAGAAGACCTATTACAAGGCCTATTCATTTGCTACATCAGCAGCAGGCAGGAATATCTTACATTTGGATTTACCCTTCCATGTGTTTTATCAGTAAATGTATATTTTGTCATGTCATTGGTACCAATGACAGTTTTCATCTATTTCTTGAAAAAAATGTGTTTATAAACAAATTAATTGGTGTGCAGGATGTGCCACCAAGTCAGGACATTGCATTTATTTCAGTGGGTATTTCTAGGCTTTAAACACAACAGAACTTACCACCACTGAAAGATGGAGCACTAGCTGAACGTGTTTCCAACACAGCTCTGAAAGATGGGGTCCCCGAGCCCCACAGCACGGACCCCTCACAGAACAGTGTCCACCACGTGCATGATAAACCATTTTCAAAGAAGTCAAACTCTAAGCCATCTATTTTTGATCTCCTCGTAATGCATTTCTCTGACACGAATAACACATTCAATTTGAAGCCTTTGTCTACTGTGACCTAACATAAGATGATGATATTTTTCCTAACCACTCAGTGTTTCGAAGTGCCTATGGTCTGGCCAGGATATTTATACTATTTCTCAAAGACTACAAAATCCAGAGGGATCAAATTTGAAGGTGCCAGCATACACTGTTCTTTTCTGCTGATTATTTGCATATAAAAAATCTCACAATGGAATGTGGCTATGACTTTCCACTATTTTACATTTGATCATGACAGAAACGTGGTGATGATACTTTAAGTGTCTGGAAAAGTTTCAGTGTCAGGATACTCTGCTCTGCCACGAAACCACTTCTCTGTAAAATGAACGTGGAACAGCAGATGTGCCAAACAGAAAAACAGACATCACACCTTCTGCCTTTTCTGGTCAGACACTGTCCCACTCTCACTTGGAATACTGAAAAAGAAAAAAAGAAGGCACTCAGCAGGGAGCAGCATAACATTCTAGTACAAGCAGATTAAGTTAATCCCATTTATCCATGCTGGTCCTTCACTTTCAGGTAGTGTTTAATCTAACTGAAAAAGATGCTTTTGTGATTGTGATAAAAAGGTAAAATCTTTGCAGTAATTCTGGATTGCAGTTTACTGTTAAATTCTATACTTCAGTACATTTTCATCTTAGAAAAAGAGGCTGTCTGCTTATATTTTTTCTTAAATTATGCCATGAAGAAATATAATTTGCCTTTTAACAGAACTGTCAAGGACCCATTCTCTCCAGTTTACTATACAGATCTGTATAGCCCATAAAAAAATGTTATAACTTTAATTAGAACAGACAGCATGACAGTGTAATTTTATAGAACTGTTTACAATCAGTACAATGGCAGCTTCCACAGTGCCCTCAGTGATTTTTCAAGAGCATTTGCAAGAATGAAGTGTGTGCTAGGGAAAAAAAAAAAGTTAGCAATTTGCTACAACTGTGCAAAGTGGATTAAGGAAATCTATCAGCAGTGACACAGATATTTAGAAAGAGAAGATACTCTAAGATTTGGTGACGCTGATAGCTTTTTTAAAGGCTACATTACATAAAGTATTTTAGCCTCAGATATATGGTGCATAAGTTAAAGGCAGACTTACAGGGTAGGAAAGTATTCTGGTTGTTCATCACTTAAGCAGAGAGCGAGATCGGTTAGAGAGAACCCAATCTCTGGTCCTCTGGAGCAGATGAGAACACCAAGCATATGCAATGTTTTGCCAAGTTATACAAGAGAGAAGCAGGAAGGCAGTACCAAAGCAGGAGTATATATGGCAGAAATTATGGAGGTCTAGGAGAAAGTGATGTGAAAGGCACTTCTCTAGAAGCTTTAATGCTGGAGTTGTGAATAACATCCTTTTGTTTGATCTGTCCTATTCAGACAAGAGAATTTGCTCATTCCATTGCAAGCATAACTGCACCAAATATATCTGGGTATTACCAGCTTGTCTTTCTAACTGCTCATTTCACAGAGTATTCAGTTCTGGTCAAGCCCTTGGGTCAAAACTATCATTGCCATTATATGTAACGGACTCAAAACCTCTATTATCAGATGATGCAGAATGGAGATTTAAATGGAAGACTACAAAACCCAAGAAAATTTATTTTCTAAAGGGCATGCTGAACACAGATACTAAAAAGGAGCTTTGTGAGTATAAGGGCAATAAATGAACAGAACTCTTTGCTTAATTAGCCAATAATGAAAAAAGCTCATTAGGGAAGTTTAACCTACTAATAGAGAACTTTATAAAGACAGCAACCCATTTTTTTTCCGGAAGTGATTTTATGGTGACATAAGTTCTCCAAATTAATTACACAATAGATTCATTCTTTATTTACTTTTGAAGATACCCCCAAGACCCAAAAGGTCCTTTTTGACCTGGAACTTTATTTGTTGTTAGATTTGTCATCCACTCAAACCAGATTAGAATAATGCAGTAAGGACAGACAAGGAAGAACACTGGGCTGTGATTAATACACATAAATTATGTTGAAAAGGGGCCCACGAGAGTAACTGGATTGAAGACAAACAAAATTGCTTTTCTTCTTTAGGGAGACAACAGGCAGAGTAGTATTTATGCAAGTAGGCAGATTAACTGGCTTTTGCTGAGCTCTGTACTGTTGCAGTTAAACTGCTTCCACAACCTGACCTAATTAATTTAGCATTTGCTTGTGTATTTCCTCATTCAACCACAAGACAAGCTTAGTATGCAGTGCATTGCAGAAATTACCTTGGAAGTCGCACAGCTCCATACCAAATAAATTTCTCACGAAGAAATTAATATTTGTAAAACACTGTTACTGCACAAAATTATCAGTCAGATCAGAAAAGTGTAGATTAAAACTCATAGACCGTAGTTGGAAAACTGGCACAGTAATTTAAATGTACTGTCAATGGCAATAAGCAAGAAGCATTTAAGTTAAAGGACACTCCATATCCAAGTGCTTCACAGCACTAGTGACCATTACATTTATATACTGACAGGTCACATTTTCTCCACTGTAATAATCAGGCTGATTTCACAGGCTCCTAATTTTCCTTTCATGCACAAACAAGAAAAGCTTGTGAGTTGCTTTGCCATATGCAAGATAAGTTTCTTCTACAGACTGCCTACTCTCTGACGATGACCAAAAAGAAGCTGCTCCAATTGCCTTATATCACAATGGAATTGAAAGCAAAGAAGTCTCACGAAGGTAGAATTCCTAGACAGGGAAACACAATGCTTCCATTCCCGTTGTGTGACTTTAGTAAAAACTCAGGAAACAGAGACATAAATGAAGTTCAAATGCACTATGTTTTCAAATTCTACTTTTAAGCATATGCTATGTTTTTTAGTTGGTGCATACAATGCAAAGATAAGTAATAAAATAATAAGAATAATTTTGTGAAAACACCTGGGCAGCCCATCAAGTAGTAGTCCTACGAATGTTTATAACACAAATTTCCATGGAAGAAGTATAATCAGATAAAACTATTTGACTTTGTAAAAAAAACCCCACCCAAATGAACAAGCAAACAAAAAGGTACACATTGAGCCTTTTGTTTCCCAGTTGATATTCTTGTCCCCCAATGGACATCCCCTCCCTGTTTGGCACTGGAAGTCCTGCATTTCTTCTCTTTAATGTGATGACTCAGTGCTTACGGTCTCTCTGACTTTTAACCAGCTTCAGTGTTGATAAAAAGCTTTTTTTTTTTTTGAAAACTAATAACAAAAGTTATTAATTAAAACAACTGATAGCAATTTCTACATCTCTGAATACAGATTATTGGTGTCACTAATGACATTCCATAAGAATACTGATAACTTCTCATTTGACATGCCTAGTAGCATCATTTAGAAAGGGTTGTTGAACTCTAGGCTCTCTTGCATTTTCAAGAGTTGCACTCTGGAACAATCAGTGCACACAGGTAATTAAAGTATGGATTCTGAGGAAGTTCTGCATAGGTTTTTGGGTCAGCTGTTTCTTTACAACCCTGCATCTGTTTCTAAGGTCTCCCAGTAACAGTCCCTCTCCTTAAGACAGCCAGATGCTGGAAAAGGAATCAGCCACAAATAGTTACCATCTCATGAAATAGTCACCCTTCTATCCATTACCACTTAGCCAGTATCATGTATGTTTGCAAATATCCTATCCACTAACAAGATAACTAAACCAAGGCATGCACTGTAAATATGATTTAGGACACAAAAAAAGAAAAAAAACCTCTCAAAGCCCTTCAATACAAAAAATTTCATCAACCATTCATTTGCCCCCAGGTGCAAAGGCTTTAAGAAGTTAATTAAAGAGCCTATGTATGATTCCAAAGCCTGACTTAAAACATACAGGACCCCAAATACTACTGAATGCCCAGAGGTGCCAAAACTCTACCATTAATTTTTCACTTTCTACCTTTACTTTTTCCTTTTGAGTAAGTGATTTTGCATTCTTACCCAGCAGATGCATTGTTTTACATTCAAACAGTGGTGCAGCTGCTGGTACCTACAGATTGAGAGATTTATGGATAATAACAGGAGTGCACAATAAACAAGTATATTTGGATGCACACCAAACAGAAGCCACATCAGTCAATCAAACTGCTGTGCAACTGATCCAAGTATACAGATAAATATAAAACCAAATAAAATTCTCCAGTGAGCCTGGCTTCTTCTTTAGAAAAAAACATTATGCACTTCGCAGTACTGGCATGGATAATGCAGTACTTTATTCTTTAACCTTAGTAAGCTATATAAATTTGTTTTCTAAGCCAACAAATGTTAGAGCAGAAACAAACTGTTTTTGCTGCACTGCTATGAGTGAAAAACTAGAAACTATATCAGTTTGTGTAGCAAGAGTAAAAAAGTATGTGACAATCTGAGGATCTAAGCATGTCCCACTTTGCACACAACTACATTTCAGCTACACAGTAAATGTACTGGGCACACACTGCTGCTTCCCCAGTCACTTTATTTATTCTGATATCTAGTTTTTGCACTTTTTGCTGGTGTAAATGCCCCATTCTGTACAAATTGTGTGAAAAAAATAAAAATTTCTTTGTATGCCTTTTTCACGATCAACAGAAAGCAAAACAAAGAATCATAGCAATCCAGACCTGACAGTTTCATGCAGTGTTTTTTCAGTTTTTATTAATAAACCCCACTGAAATAAAAACAGAGAGAAGAGCACAGAACTGAATTCTTGATTGTAAACCTGTACCAGAATTCAAAGGTGTCTGTTCTCATCAACTGCTCTGGGGAGGAAATGGCATTTTGAGTTGAACGTGCATCAGAGATGGACAGATACAAATTGGAGGCCCTATGTTCAAATCCCAGGGAGTAAAATTCCATCTGCATTGACCAAAGGTGGTGTGCCTAGTTTGATTTCTTTTCTCTTCTAGCTATTTATGGCTAGTAATTTGAAGAGACTCCAAAATCTTTCAGAACAACCCAAAGTCCCTCTTCAACAATGTGCCTGACCCTGGATCCAGACCCTGACCATGAGCCCCAGGTAGCATCAGCAGCCAGAGCTCTGCAGACCTGAAGCCCAAGTTTGTTCACATCCATTACTTTGAGAATGACTACCTCCTTCTGTCCTTCTACCCCTACTGCTCCATGGTCTTTCATAATTAAAACCCCACAAAACTCATCTGAAATTGTTTTGTATCACCTCTGATTTGGTTTTGTGGTTGTTTTTTTTTTTTTGAGCAAACAACCTACTACTTCAACATTCGTCCACTCCCACTATAAATATTATAATCTGCTGGTAAAAGATTTTGCATAAAGAAAATAAATGGACATACTTAGGCAAAAATCATTAATTACTTCCCTGACACCACATTTTTCCAAACTTCCTAGCTAATTTTTAGACCACAGTTACACTTACGGCTTCTTAAACTTTACTACCACTCTTGGCAATATTTTATTTGCTGCTGCTCTTTCTGCTGCTCACACAGACCATCTGCTACCCTGCTCACCAAACTACTCATCAGCTTTAATATCTGTAAGGCACTGAAGGATTTCCTTCTATATCTTGGGTTAAAGAGAGTATTGTACCATGAGAAACTGGCTATGAAGAAAAATCAAAAGCCATAGCAGATAGGACAAAAAGCAAGTGCCATAAATTCTCAATGTGCATGTCCTGTCCCTTATTAAAAGCTTAATCAAATCCTCTTTTTTGCAATACACTTTAAATGATTTTCAGCATACCTACATGTTAAGCAAAGGATTCCAAGTCATACACTTTAGATTCATCCTCCCCAAAGCTGATACATTTTATTTTTTTTATGCAGCAAGACATACCAATTGTTCTAGTGAAAAATGCATAGATGGTATTCAGATTAATTCGACAAGGGAATCCTTGGAGTAATTCCAACGGACTAATTCTAAGGATTGCGGCTCTAACAGCCAACTTGACAGCTGATGAAAGACAGTATTGTCAGAAGTAATGTACATTGTAAGGATGAGCTGTAACTATTAACAAATTTGTTTTATCTCACCACATACTTACTAGACATTAGTAGGAACATTTGTGTACGAAAGATCAAGACAGGAAAAACTTTAGAGCCCAGTTGCTCCAAACCATGTAATCTAGGGTCAGGACTGAATGGCAGGGATCATCAACATCCTTTTTATACCTGTTGACCACTCTAACCCCGAGTAATTCTCATGTTAAGGCTTAAGTAAGTCTCACTCTCATTTTCATTTTAAGCTTAAGTAATTTTCATTTTCAAGACAAACTCAGCTCAGAAGTTAAAATATACAGCAGACTTTCCAGATCCTATTCTAGGCAAGCAAAGGTTCATTTGGAATTCTTTTTAGCAACTCTCTCTGCCTGGTCAAAACCTGATCCCATAGTACACTTTAAAAAAAAAAAAAATCAAACCCACAAACCACCCTCAAAAATAAATGATAACAACAACATTGTGGATCCTGATAGTCCCATGCAGTGTTGTGTAGAAAAATCTGGATACCACGTGCAACATAAGAATAACAGTGGTTAACTATAGAATCATAGAATCACCAGGTTGGAAGAGACCCACCAGATCGGATCATTGAGTCCAACCATTCCTATCAAAACTACTAACATCCTGCCAAGTTTTAGAAAAATATTTTAATTTCACAAGTACTGAGCATTATCAGCCCAAGAAGAAGGTTGCTGATTTTGCATTATTCTATTTACAGTTAAGATATACCTAAAGAATCCTAAATTAAAATCTAAGCAAGGTCTACTTCCACCAACCACAAAACTAAATATATATATATTTATTTTTTTCTTTTTCTTTCTTAGTTTTCTCTTACAGTAACATTGTGAACAGGGTTGGGGTAAGAAAAAGAAAGAAATCTCTGGATTTGAGATGTTTTGCTAATGCAGCAGGGTCAACATGCCTGGTCTCAGTGCAGATCTACCTTAATAAACACTGAATAATTTCCGGTTATTAAGAAGCAGGCGGACACAGAGTAGCTATGACTGAGGAAGTTGAGTGCAAGTCTTCCTCAGACTGTCCTGTTGAAGCTTCTTAAATAGTCAGAAGAGCTATTATCCTCTATATATCGCCTCATAACAGCTAAATGTGGTTTTTGCCTAACTTGTCATATTCTGATTAGCCTCTGGTACAGCAGAAAAGTACATCTCCCCCATTAACTATGTAGGAAACTTAAGGTTATCTATAGGGTGATATGAAAAACTGTGTAAGAGCCTATGTTGCTTTCACAACATCTTCTGGTACAAGGTTTCTATCTGATGCAGGTTGAAGAAGGAAATCCTGGAGGGAGAAAAGGGTTATTCTGACTGTGGTCTCCCTGGACTTCAGCAAAGCCTTTGACACAGTTTCTCACAGCATTCTGCTACAGAAACTGTCAGCCTCTGGCCTGGACAGGCACACACTCTCCTGGGTGGAGAACTGGTTGGCTGGCCGGGCCCAGAGAGTGGTGGTAAATGGAGTTAAATCCAGCTGGAGGCCAGTCACAAGTGGGGTCCCCCAGGGCTCAGTGCTAGGTCCAGCCCTGTTCAA
>WAAB01018991.1:120944-143144 GCA_013389865.1 Piaya cayana
GATTAGGAGGAAGTTTTTTATGGAAAGGGTCATTAGGCATTGGAATATGCTGCCCAGGGAGGTGGTTGATTCGCCTTCCCTGGAGGTGTTTAAGTTACGGGTGGATGAGGTCCTGAGGGACATGGTTTAGTGTTTTGTGGGAGTGGTTGGACTCGATGATCCAGTGGGTCTCTTCCAACCTGGTGATTCTGTGATACCTGCACAGACACAAGTAGCTCATGAAACAAGAACAAACTGAAACGGGTCCCAATCTCCCCAAGCAGATGCACCTCTATATTTAGTGACAACTATTATAGTTGTTGACACCTTAAGAAAGTGTCCTTACCACTACCCCAATTGGGCCTGACTTTTTTCTTTCTACTTAGAAACCCACGTAGTAGTCTCGTCCCTTAGTCACAGAAGTGGCAGCTATACAAAGCTATGAATACACCATATTTTTCAAGTAAATTGCAGGAAAAGTCTCTTCTGCAAAACCAAATTGGATAGCAAATATTGGCTTATACAAAAATGAGTCTAAATTCTGAATACTATCCTGCTTTCATAACAGACTGACAGATATTGGCAGCTAATAGACTTCGGGTTTTTTCATGCGACATTTTCTTTTGTCTTTAAGGAATAAATTGTGAAAACAAATGTAGAGTTTATAACTCTATTACTGTACGAAAGCTCTGCTGTGCTCAACTCAATGTGAATTCAAATTAGAATTACTCATGACTGCAAAGCGAACAGCTATAAGAAAACAAAAATTGATGAGACTGATACTAAGTCTGATCCATCAGCTTCCCTTACATACCCTGAGTGGAAACATGCAGCATGTTAAAAAAAAAAGTTATTTGCCTTTGTCCATTTATCAGCTTGCTGCCTGACACATTGTCCTTGCTGTGTATTTAATAAATGGTCATTTATTTGTTTAGTTTGAGCAGAGAATACACTGAGCAACCAGAATCTAATACAACAACTCAAAAGAGCTGACGGGATTTATAGCATGAAGATTCAGCACACACGCTTGGCCACATGCAAAAGTCAGTTTTGCATTACTACATCCAGACTGTAAAGTATATTTGAGATATGCAAGGACAGACTTTATCTTGTATCAGTCTTACTCTCTTTTGGTGGTTCCATGACAATAGGAATCACCTTACATGTTTGATACATATTAGGGAATAGTTATTTATTCTAAAGAATAACCCTCAGCCTCTCTCTGCATCTCTGCATACAGGGATTTATATTCTTCCTTTTATAGCAACTACTACTCTCTTGGATGCTTGTACTTTACAAGCTTAAATCTATCCTACTTCTAACAAACAAGATTGCACTAATCTACCAAAGCAGGTCAATTATGTACAACAGCAGGCACACAGAAAGCAAAAACTTGGTCCAAAACCCTCCTACTATCATATAAAGAGCCATAGAAGTGAAGAATCATTTCAGAGACCATTCAGGCAGCTGTCCTTGCTCCACATGGCACCCAATTCAGAGCAGCCTCCATTCCACAACCAAGCTATAAGGACTTTGTTGCTGAACCAAACAACTTACTGTGTGTAACCACGTTAAAAAGTCATAGTGGGGAACTTGCCCGAATGCAAGTGCAGGGCACCAGCTTGCTTTTATGACACAAGCAGGCAGTTATCAAAGAACAGCTAATTGCACTGTAAATCTACACTGTAAATTGCTATGCAGACATAACCTAAACTAAAAACTAATTTATCCTGCCACCTGTTTTGAAATGTTGCAGCAAAATTTACAACAGCATTGCAGAACTGGACATGAACTTTGATTTGTAATGTGCAAAATTCTAGATTATTCTAACAGTCTGTGCTAGCTTCCAAAAGAAATTATGAATTTATATTGAATGATTTTGCCCTAAATACATAAATAGCAAAATATCCCCACTTCACAATGGAATAAGACATTCACTGCTATCATACAAGACTGAATCAGTTTATACAATTAATTTAGCCACCTTCTTACTAATACCTACAAAAAGAATAATAATCTTCTGAGAATGGTACTACTGTAGTGGCAAGTCGTGTTTTCACTTGAAGTTGTTCAGACATCTTAATCAAGTTTCACAACTTTCTTCTGAAACAAGTCATCTTATCTCTAAACATATGAAGATAACATCTTATAGCATTTAAGCCCTTGAATATTTACTGAACACTGAACAAAATCAAACCAAAAGGGTTGCTTAAAACTTGGAGATTGATAAAGAGAGATGATAATTATGGCATTAATAAGAGACTGAAACATCAACAAGGGTGCCAAAGCGAGGTGTCAGGTCACTGAGTTCAGCTAAGTATCTCTGGGTTGGAGACGTTTTGCTAACACAGCAGGGTCAATGTCTCTGCTCTCAGTGCAGATCTGACCAAAGTGACATGGAACAAGATATTCAAAGACAACTAAAGCAGGATGGAATACTTATAGGCTTACAGTAACAAAATTACATGTGAGATATATACACATATTTATAATTATAACTGTTAGCCCTCACAGACCAACAAGTTCCTTCAAAACTACCCTCTCCTCCCATCACTGTACTGAACTGTCAATCAGCTGCAGATGGAGCTGTTCAGGGAGAGGCTCCTCCACTGGCAGGAGCCAGGCTGCTGTGTTAAGAGATTTTCAGCTTCATAGAAAATGTCTTTTCAGGATGAGTAATTACATCCAGAGAATTGAAAAATGGCAGATCATCTCACTATCAAGAACATTTGAAGTTTATGAGGTAACGCACAGAATAACGCAAATAATTAAGCTGAATGCTTTAACTATGTTTAATATCTTATATGTGAGGAGTTCACATTTTGTAAACTCCAGTATCTACTATAATGTATATAAGCATTCAGTCAAAATGTTGTCTTGCGTTTTCTCTGGGGTAGAGCAATATTATAATGTGTTCCCATTACGAACAAATACTCTGTTGTCAGCTAATTTTGGCCCTCTTTAAATTCACAAGAGGTATGCTGCCTTCCACGAGCTAAGATGTGAGACATTGCCAAGAGGGTGCCACAACTGCTCAAAAGTGCAGATAGATCCCTCCCTCCCTCCCTCCCCCTCACATGGGCATGAATGACATTACAAGCCAGAACCCGGGCCGAATCAAAGATTATAAAGCCCTGAGGTTGCAAGTGATAATATTGGTGCTTAAGTTATCTTTTCCTCCATTTTACCAGCTGTAGGGAAGCTGGAAGACATAAATTGTTACATAATGCGTACCAGCTCCTGGCTATGTGGCTGGCACCACCATGAGGGTTTTGGCTTTTATGACAACGGGACATTCTTTGATTACTATAACCAGCTACGGAGGGATGGAATCCCCATGTCAAGAGTCAGGACTCTTTGGCAGCAGGCTGATCAACTTGGCGAAGCAGCCATCAAAGTGAAGGACTTGGGTGGAGTCCAAAAGGGCAATGCTCACACCACCACAATCAGCTGGGAAACAACCCAGGCCAGCCAGAGCAACAACAAATGTTCCTTGGCTGCCTCCCACGACATGAATCAGAAGATGAACCATCTCAAATGTGTGTATGACTATAGTGGATCCTCTTGCATCCTTTCAGGGAATCCTGCATGTACAATTACATCTCTTAAATGGCTGTGCACCAATGCACACAGCATGGGGAATAAGCAGGAAGAACTAGAGATTTCTGTGTGGCTGCAGGGTTATGATCTCATTGCAGTTAAGGAGACATGGTGGGATATCTCACATGACAGGAAAGTTGTTATGGATGGCTATGCACTTTTTAGAGAAGGCAGGACAATAAGACGAGGTGGTAGAGTTGTCTCCATCTGGAGTCCTGTGTCCAGTAGGCTCCCCAGCTCAAGAAAGACAAAGAGAGAGACCAGTGGAGGCCATGAGGATGATGAGGGGACTAGAACATCTCTCTTACAAGGAGAGGCTGAGAGATCTGGGTCTGTTCAGCCTGGAAAAGAGAAGACTGAGAGGGGACTTTATTAGTGCTTATCAGTACCTAAGGGGAGGTTGTCAAGAGGATGGAGCCAGACTCTTCTTAACAGCGCCCAGCAACAGGATGAGAGCAACATGTACAAACTGGAGCCTAGGAAGTTACACCTGAACACAAGGAAAAAAATCTGTACTGTGAGGGTGATGTGGCACTGGAAAAGGCTTCCCAAAGATGTTTCTCTGGAGATATTAAAAATCCACCTGGACACATGCCTGTGCAATCTGCTCAAGGTGACCCTACTTTAGCAGAGGGGTAGACTGGATGAACTCCAGAGGTCCCTTCCAACCCTGCATTGATTCTGTAATCAGATCATATCTGTTCTCTTCTGAACAAGCTTATGAAAAAGCTTTTCAAACAACAGTACTGTTGAGGCACACAAAAAGCTTTGGTGTTGAAAATACAACCTTTTTCCACGGGAAAAAAAGTCATTTTTATTAAAAAAATAGCAATTACAGCAAAACACCAAGAAACCAGGTTAAATTTAGATGCTGACTTTCACGAACAGCCTACATAGTGGATATTTGTTCCTGATAAGCATCAGGTATTAACCTCTTCATCTTCAAAAATAATTGGAGCCAGTTCTTTGGGAAACAAAATGGAATGTGGACATCTGTTCACTTTAAACATATAAAGAATATTTCCAACACTAAATAACACTGCAAATTATATATTCTATTCCATTATGTGGCAAAAGCAAAAATAATATATAAGGAAGAAAAGGAAGCCCAAATGAGATACACCAGACAGCACATGAAAAGTAATTTGTGATCTAGGCATTCATTTGGAAGATGGGAAACAGGTGAAGCAGAGCAAGGAGTCAAATCTTGGTTTCCAAGAGGCACTGCAGTGACAATGTGGGAAGGAATCACAGCAAAAGCATGTGGCAAGTATTGAGTAGTAGCAGTGATTAGCAGTGATTAGCAGGGAGTGAAGAGTCACTAAGAGAAATATAATTCAGATGCTGAAGGGGAAAACACCCTCAAATCAGGAAGAAAATAAAGTAGACATATCAGAATAGAAGGCAAGAAAAAAGAAAGAAGAAACTAAAAAGTAGGAAACTAAGGCAAGTGGGGCAAGAAAGACAGAGCAGATATGTTAAACAGCACAGTATGTAAAACACTCAATTTCCTTTTGATGATGATATACCAGCTGAGATGCTAAAAGTATTAGGGAAGATGGAAAAAAGATTAAAAAGTAGAAACACTCACAAAAATGAAATGGGCAATGAAAGGCAGAGGCTGGCCATTATATTCAGTTGTTCAGCAGTTCAGTACTGTTTTCTTCATATGACTATTCAGAGGTAGATTGTCAAACTTGCTACTCAGTCTGTGTGCTGAAGTAACCATAGAAACTTTCTGTTTCCAGGCCCGTTCTAACCCTGTGGCTGATGATGGCAGCAAACAGTTGGACTTCGTCTCTGCAGCAAGCTGGTGTTTGCAGTGAGAGTAAAGAGCCTGGAGCCCTGGAAGCAAGGTGTTTTCTGAAAAGGCTGAAGTGAATCAATTCCTCCCAATATTAAGAACTGCCTGTTACAATACGTCCTTTGGTTTGCTCTGGGGATAACACTGATCTGGTTTGTCTTTTTATAAACTATTTCTATGATAAAAATTATCACTTAAAAAAATGAATACGTATCCCTCATGGTTAGCAACATCATCCCCTGAATAGTCAATGCAAAAACCTCGAGCAAAACAGTAGCCATACATGGAACAAAAGTCATGATATGACGATGTGATCTATTTCGAAAGGATTCATTCAAGAAACATGTACCAGTTTCAGCGAGACTCAGATTTTACCATTTGATCATTGTGATCCAGGGAATAATAGTTTCAGAAATTGCTGTGTTTGTACAGTAAGATTTTAACCAGAAATTGCTGTTTTGATTGTTATGGAAGGCTTAAGAAATGAGCCCCTCCTTTGAGAGTCTCAGTACTTTCTTCTTGGAAGAAAATAATTACTTTCATGCGTAATCAAACTCTCATTAGCGCTGACTCCTAATGTTCTCAGTAAGACTGCCATTACCCTGGAAAGATACGTATACCCGCACCTTACCCCCAAAGCATCTGGCCTTCACAACAACACAGAGCACATACTGCATTAATACTGAATGATATACTTATTCCAAGTTTTCCTTAATAAGCAGAGATAGTTCAAATGAGCTGACTAAACACTAGTAGAACCTCCACGTGAAATGAAGAGTCTAACAATAATTGCCTTTATAAGCCTTCTTGTAGTGAAGAATGAACCTAATGCAAAGAGAGATGATCAGTTAAGAACACAGGAGCTCTTATGAAGCTCTTATTAGTTTGGGGAACATGATAAGTACACTCAGCAGAAATCCTCTTGGAGGAAACGTTAAGTCTCATGTATGAGCCCCTTAATACTTTTGTTCTCAAGACACTTAGTGTATTGGACTGATCTTGAGCTTTGTGCCTGTAAGAATCAGTGCAGAATTAATCTTCCTGCTGTTTATTACATACAGTCACGTAACTGTACTGCAGACAGGACAGATCAGTATATCATGTACCTCACAACGTCATGATTTATCTGCACACACACTGCTGCATGCTTGACTAGAATAATTTTAACACAGAACCACATATAGGAGAAGGTAAAACACCCAGTGCAGACCTAAATTTAATACACAAATGTTCAAAGGTATGAGATTAGCTGCCAGTAAGAGAAATCCATCACTTTTCTCTGTGCATTCCTACTAGCTCCTGAAAAAGGTTATGACATGGTTAGGAAACCTATACTGTACCATCTCAACTAATCTGATGTATTTAACATCAAAAGCAGGACTGAATCACTGAATTACAGTGAAACTGCATTGCTGAAGTAGAAGGCTATTTGGAAAACTGAGTAGGTAATGTACAAAGACAGAGCTTGACAAAACAAATGCTTTTCAGATAAATCACTGTCATGTTTTACGCAATTTTCCTACATGTCACCTCATGATAACCCATCTTTGCTTATACTTTTCTCCCTAAGCATGAAGAACTATGGATGCTTCATATTTTACTCTTAGCAAGCCTGCAAATGTGATCTGATAAGTCAAATGACTGATTGCACGCTGTCCATCCAGACAAAATCAGAGAAGTCCTTCTAAGAGATAGTTGGAGACTGACAACAGCAACAAAGCTGCTGAAGGGGCTGGAGAACAGGCCTCATGAGGAATGGCTGAGAGAGCTGGGGGTGTTCAGCCTGGAGAAGAGGAGGTTGAGGGGAGACCTCATTGCTCTCTATAACTACCTGAGTGGAGGTTGTAGAGAGGAGGGTGATTGGCCTCTTCTCCCAAGTGACAGGGTACAGGACGAGAGGGAATGGCCTGAAGCTCTGTCAGGGGAGGTTTAGGCTAGACATCAGGAGGAAGTTTTTCCACAGAAAGGGTCATTGGGGACTGGAATAGGCTGCCCAGGGAGGTGGTTGATTCACCTTCCCTGGAGGTGTTTAAGGCACGGGTAGACGAGGTGCTGAGGGGCATGGTTTAGTGTTTGATAGGAATGGTTGGACTCAGTGATCCAGTGGGTCCATACCAACCAACCCTGGTTGTTCTATGATTCTATGATTTCATCCATATGATAAGTATGCAAATCAGAGAAGTTAGTTACTTAGACCAACAGGCTAAATTAGACATTTCCAGAGCGTCAATTCAAGTTGTATTTATACTTAAGGTTTTCCAGACACGGGATGGCCAACAGCAGATTTAAGAAATCACAACATGTTTGTAAGAGAAGCAGATATAAGTCAATGTTTCAGAGGCTCATCACTTCAGAAGGTGCTTGTTTAGGGAAAGTGCTGCACCGCCTCTCATTCAGGCACCGAGATGAACCCAGCACTCATGGCAGAGTGGGCTCACCAGCAAGAGACTGCTATTCACACCTCCATCCCTTACATAATACTGTAACCTCTATTCACAGCCATCTGCTGTGGATGTTGTGTAACAAGCCATAGTTGAGTGTTTCTGCCATCATACAGTAAACTTCTTAAAAATACACGTGTAAACATCACTACACAAAGACCTAGAAAGCCTTTAACTATATCTAAGTCTCAAATTTCACAGATAAATGGTAGTTTGGAAAGGTAGCCTTCAAACTCCTCTGCATGGGGTGGCTGCAATTTCTTCCTTGATTTCTATAATACCATCTATGGCTTACAAGAAGATATGGTGATTAAAATGTTCTGTTGACTGGGATTTACATTGCTAGATATCTCTCCATTTTATTTCTTCCTTGGGACATATGTTAAGGTCAAACAAAAGAAATTTTCAGTTTCATTAGTAGCCTTCCATATATATATCTGCTGGAAGTACAATAGAGCAGAAGGGAAGCAGTCTAAGAGGTTCCTGCAGTGTGTGGAAGACAACTTCCTTGCGCAGCTGGTGAATGAACCGACGAGGGAAGGTGCCCTCCTGGACTTGCTGTTTGTAAACAGAGAAGGCCTTGTGGGGGATGTGGCAGTAGCAGGATGCCTAGGACTAAGTGATCACAAGATGATAGGGTTTTCTGTTCTAGGCGAAGTGAAGAGGGTGCTTAGCAGGAAAGTAGCATTATCTTTTCAGAGGGCAGACTTTGAACTCTTTAGAAGGCTGGCTGGCAAAGTCTCCTGGGAGACAGTACTTAAGGGCAAGGGAGCCCATGAGGGCTGGGAGCTCTTCAAAAAGGAGGTCCTAGCAACTCAGGAGAAAACCATCCCCGTGTTCTGGAAAAAAAAGCCAGCAGGGTTAAAAACCAGCTTGGTTGAGCAGAGAGATCTTGAGTGACATCAAGAAGAGGAGGAATGTTTACGAGCTCTGAAAGAGGGGACAGGCCTCTTGGGTGGACTACAGGAGGGAAGTGAGGTTGTGTAGAGAAAAAATCAGAGGGGCTAAGGCTGAACTAGAAATCAGATTGGCAAAGTCTGTGAAAGATAACAAATAAATCTTTCTATAAAGGCTGTGGATGTGGTCTTCCTGGACTTCAGTAAAGCCTTTGACACAGTTTCTCACAGCATTCTGCTATGGAAACTGTCAGCCTCTGGACTGGACAAGCACACACTCTCCTGAGTGGAAAACTGGTTGGATGGCTGGGCCCAGAGAGTGGTGGCAAATGGTGTTAAATCCAGCTGGAGGCCAGTGAGAAATGGTGTTCCCCAGGGCTCAGTGCTGGGTCCAGCCCTGTTCAATGTCTTCATCAATGACCTGGATGAAGGCATTGAGTGCTCCCTTAGCAAGTTTGCATATGACACAAAACTGGGTGGAAGTGTGGATCTGCTAGAGGGTAGGGAGGCTCTGTAAAGGGATCTGAACAGGCTGGAGCACTGGGCTGAGTCTAACGGCATGAGGTTTAACACAACCAGATGCCGGGTCCTGCACCTGGGGCACAACAACCCCAAGCAGTGCTACAGGCTAGGAGAAGTCTGTCTAGAAAGCTGCCTGGAGGAGAGGGATCTGGGGGTGTTGGTTGACAGCCGACTGAACATGAGCCAGCAGTGTGCCCAGGTGGCCAAGAAGGCCAATGGCATCTTGGCTTGTATCAGAAACGGTGTGACCAGCAGGTCCAGGGAGATTATTCTCCCTCTGTACTCGGCACTGGTTAGACCGCACCTCAAATCCTGTGTCCAGTTCTGGGCCCCTCAGCACAAGAAGGATGCTGAGGCTCTGGAGCGAGTCCAGAGAAGAGCAACAAGGCCTCTTCTCCCAAGTGACAGGGGACAGGACAAGAGGGAATGGCCTCAAGCTCCGCCAGGGGAGATTTAGGCAAAACATCAGGAGGAAGTTTTTCACAGAAAGGGTGATTGGGCATTGGAACAGGCTGCCCAGGGAGGTGGTTGAGTCACCTTCCCTGGAGGTGTTTAAGGCATGGGTAGACGAGGTCCTGAGGGACATGGTTTAGTGTTTGATAGGAATGGTTGGACTTGGTGATCCGGTGGGTCTCTTCCAACCTGGTGATTCTATGATTCTATATAGTTTTTAAAGAAGGTGCCCTGGTTTTGGCTGGAAGAATCAGTTTTCTTCCAGTAAACATGGCATTTTGGATTTAGTGTGAGAAGAATGTTGACAACACATATTGTTTTAGTTGTTCCTAGGTAATTTTTTTTTTCCTCAGCTGGAATACCGTTAATTTTCTTCTCAGCAGCTGCAGTTTTTCTAGATTTTATATGGGAAGAATGTAAAAAAAGACATTGAGATTTTTAATTGCTGCTAGGAAATCAAGGACTTTATTTCAGCTTCTCATGTTTTATGAGCATGCAGGTGTATAAAGCTGAGATGAGATGAGCCAGGACAGCTAATCCAGGACAACTAACCCAAAGTGGCCAATGGAACTCTTCCATACCATGAATAACACGCACCATTTATAATTGGGAAATTTGCCAGGGATGGCTCCCTTGTTCCGGGGGAGAGATCACAGAGTGGCTGTATACTGTTTAGCTGCTGGGTAAAAGCTTAACTAAGACAAAGGGGAAGGAAACAAACAGGTAAAGGGAAATCAATTGTAAACCCCACTTCAATCTGTACAGAAAGAAAGCTGAGGCTGGGTTGGGGCATATGATTTGCAAACTCATTGGTGGTTCTTTTTCTAATAGGATTCAGAATTCAAATAAAGTAAGAAAAGAAGCTCTGTTATTGCACACAAAAACAATAAAAGCAGTTCAATTTGGAATCATAGATTCACAGAATGGTTTGGGTGGGAAAGGACCTTAAAGATCATCTAGTGCCAATCCCGCTCCCATTAGCAGGGACGCCTCCCTCCCATTGAATGATCAGGTTGCTCAAAGCCTCATCTAGAAGCTCACCTTCAATACCTCCAGGGATGGGGCAGTCACGACTTCCCTGGGCAACATGTACCAGTGCCTCACCACCCCCACAGTAAAAAAGTTCTTCCTAATATCTAATCTAAGTCTTCCCTCTTGCAGCTTAAAACCATTACCCCTCATCCTAACACCACATTCTCTTTAACTCTGTTTGGAAACAGCTCTCACACTAGTGGCTTTTTTTTGTTACTGTTTTCAGCTGAGATGAGCATCACAAACTTAGAATTCTAGAATTAATTTAAAGAATTTTCCCCCTCCTATATTAGAAACTCAAAGATCACCAGTACTTGTGACTTTTAAAACCTGTTCTGCAGTACTGCTGAAAAAAATTATTCTTTGTACAAGATTTATACTGTGCATTCTGCACAAGTCACTTTTAGCTTACTTATAGAAAGAAATATTACTCACAGTTGTTTCTTGTGCATTTAAAATTTGATTTTAAGGTTGTAAGAAACAATTATATTATCAAAACTGATAGGGACTTTGAGAATGATTCTCTTTGCCCACTGCATTAGTAGTAAATTTATGATTCCCATTAATCTCTCATGGGCTTTAACTTTTAACTATGTTCTGACAATGAACACAACCACACTTCCATTTATCACTAGCGAACCATTTTACTAACTCTTTGTTAATGATCCACTTCTGATTTTGAGCATTTCATTACACTTCTGCAGAATAAAGCCTAAGTTCCCACCTTAAAGCAAAAAATACTCAAACCCAAAACCCAGCACTTCAAGATTTGTACTACTGACCAAGAAGCTTCATCACAACTCAAATTTGAAAATGTATCATCTTTTACAGTCCGTATCATCAGGTGTCTACCCACACTTCATCAAAGAGGAAGGAAACCATGTCCCTCCCCTCCCCAAGTATATATTTTCTTTTTCATTTGACTTTGCTGAGATTCCATATTTCCTAGCCTGTATCTCATGAGACACATTTTTCCCTATCTGCAGATAAATTCATATAAACTTTTGAAGTGACTATGTTGCTTTTCTACTTTATTGCGACTTCTATCAATGCAATTCCTTCCTTCCTTTCTATCTTTACCTTATCAACACTAACCTAGGTTGATTTGAAATGTGTTTAAACTGGAGGAACTCTGTTTATAAAGCCTTAGAAAGAAATGGTAGTTAACAGAAATGTCATACTCACTTCATGAATGCTAACAAATCTTATATTCAGTTGTCATTTTCAGGAACTTCACTTGACCATTGTCACCACACAGCTCTTAAAATCTAATTTTACAAGGCAATAAAATATAACCTTTTGATTACTTAATTTTTTTTGAAAGCTTAGCATCCTAGAATAATATTAATCATTTTGACTCTGTGAACACACAGTTGACGTGTTACTCTTCAGAATTAGATTGATAAGAGAGCATAAAATGAGAATTACTACAACAGAAACTTGTTTTGCAGCTGCTCCCTCCATGTGCATTTTGAATACAAAACTGTCTTAAGGAGATGACATAATTACTACAAAAGGACTTAACCCTCCCCCCTCCCCCTTTTTTTTTTGAGATAAAATTAAGCCACAAAATTCAGATTTAGATCCAGATTTCAAAAAAGTCTGCCTGAGGTGAGTTAAGCAAGCCCCATGGTATATATATTTTAAAAGGCTTGCCCTCCACAAAACTCAGAAATTTGTATCTGCCTACTCAGTCTTCCTATTTTCTCTAACTTCTCTTCCACTCCTAACTGTCCCTACCTAAGCCTTCTAGGACATTCCAACAGCAAAATCTTATATTCTCCCATGTCTTCTAGAAATCAAAAAAGGAGGAAAAAACCCCAAGAGGAATGTTTGCAAATGCAGAATTGTTAAATAAAGGTGACAAAATTATTCAGGTTCTAGAAAAATCAATCATTCAATAAGAAGCTAAAAGTTTATTTTAATTGCTAAATTACCTGAAAATATATCCTATAAATATTTGACAACTGTGATACATTTTTTCCTCTAATATCAGACCCTCTACAGATCTCCTTCGTGGTGTGTAGTGCAGGTAGCAGAAACATCAAAGCCAGTTCTGCTTAAAGTGGGAGGCTGAACATTCCGAGTTCTCCAGACAACTCCTGACTTCACTTTCAACCTAGACTATCCTATGTTCTTACAAATCCCAAACTGGATGTTGTGGAGGAAAAACATAAAAAATAAAAAAAACCCCAAACACAAGAAAAGAAAGTTTTTTGTTTGTTTATTTTGGCAGGTTTTTTTTGTTGGACGTGGTGGGTAGGGGTCTTGAGGCTTTGAAAACATTTCTGGAAATATAGCTTTTCCCTTTTTAAACTACCTGGTTTTATTTTACTTATTTACAGTCCCAGTCTTTCAGAAGAGGGACTAAAGATGTAATCTAAGAATGAGTAACTGCAGATTCCAGACATGTCACTCGCAGGTTTGCCTTTGATGAAATTAAAAACCAAAGTTGATGTGTGCCATGCTATCACAGGTTAAAGTACTATATATAACCACAGACTATAGCTAGCTCTATACACACAAGACATTTGAAAAAGCCAGTTTAACAGACCCAAAGCATAATATGGTGGAAGCCAATATGAAAAAAAAAATTAAAGTAGAAACAAGGTGTGTATTTTAAAGAAGATAATTGACAAATTTGGGCTGTGAATTTGGATGCTGAAAAACCTGAAACCCTCACAGCAGTGGAGTGGAAGGGACCTGTTTCTAATGCCTAGTTCACACTGATTGCAAGTGCTTTACAAATGAGGTATGATCAGCTTTCAGAAAGAATTACATGATAGGCCTGACTGGTACAGCAGGAGCATGGCTTAATGACCTAAAAGCTTTCCCATCCTATTTTTCTTCTTTTCAAAATTAACACATTTATTTGGAAAAAAAAGACAAGATAATTTTCCCAATATTTGATAGGGGATCTCTCTTTGCTTAAGCTTCTGATGTCTAATGGGACAATGCACATTATAAAACTAAAACACACTTTTTGCACAGGAAAGTAGCTTTCAATGGCAAGTTAAGAACAAAATAGTTCAAGGCAGAGTTGAACATAATTTGGTAAATAAAGGGTAACATGACAAACCCATTCTCAACATCTTATTTACTACTTTAGAATATCCACCCAGAACAGTCAAACTTTTAAAGGTTATATTTTCCCTCAGTATAAAAACTGATAAAAAGAAATATCCACAGCCTATATAAAACTTATCTTTCAGGACCCACTAGGCAAAGCCAGGTTTACTCCAGAACACTATAAAGGATAGTACAGGAGTACATTTGTACAATTTATGTTGTATATCAGTTCCCAATCCCATAGATACACTCAGGACAGATCTACCTTAGCATCAAGCCAAGGTCTCCTGATCTTACATACTCTAAAAAATGTAATTTTGAAAGAAAGTCTCAATACGAGACTACAAGCCTTTGTAGTCAGAAGGTGACAAAAGGACTTTTCAGTGGATCCTTAGCTTCCTGAGCAGGATTAGGTGGCTGAACAGTTTTACAGAAATGATGCAGTGGGTGAGAAAGGATTTCCCAAGTAAAGAGAAACAGGTTTGTGCAACCACCACAATGCTGCCAAGGAACCACACCAATACTGTCTTCAGTATATAAACATTGTAGGGTTTTGGTCTTGTTAGCTACAGCTTGGTCTGGAAGTCTTTTCTTGGCTTTGTATTATATCTATATTAATTTCAGCTCTAATCTTGAGAGAGTAAAGCTAGAGTTAGTCAGACAGGTTCATACTTGTTTGTTCTTTCCCTCTACTTTTAGGATACAAAGTAGCTTTTTCCTTGACATATACACAACTTCTGTCTTTACATAGGCACATACAACTTGGCAGAGGCAAAATCTACCTATTCATTATAGGTGCTGCATTTTATCATTGAAGTTTGTGCAAAAGGAGAAGCTAAACCAAACTGAAAGCAAACTATAACAGGAGCTAAGCAACACAGAGAACTACAAAACAACAGGTGACTTGGGCAACAGGCTTTCACATAGAAAAGCACAAGAAACAGAAAACACAAAAAAAAAGACTACAAGTATTACTCTTCAAAAAGCCACAAAGAAACCAACTCAAATAAAATTTTAAAGAGTATCCAAACCCAGACTTAATACAGTTTCCAGGCATAAGAACAAAACCCAGAGGCTGGATATGACCCTTTGCTGAATGTCACTTCAATAAAAAATTTAACATAAACAACATAAATTCATAAATGGGTTCACTTCCAAGAAATTAACCTTGGATAATATTTTTGATAGCTTTATTAGTCCACCAGATTTAAGCAGGCCAACAGTGGAGTAGGAGACCATATATGCAGCTGGTATTCTGCATGCACTGAGGAGTACAGTAGAATGTTACTTTGTCTCCACATTGATAGCTGAAGTATACCTTTACTCTGCAAATACAGAGCAACTTCACTCACAAAGGTTAAAAAAAATTAAAAAAATTAAAAAATTGTGTAAATTGTCCTCACATACTTCCAAGGAGATTAGAGTCTCTGCAGTGCCAGAAAATTTATTTTCTTTTGAATGAACCACTTTGCAGCCTATATTTAATTTCCTTTTAAATTATATAATTTTATTTATTTATTTCTGAGGCCAAAGTAGAGAAAGGTGAACATTCTTGTTTTTAGCAGGGACAGAGTTATTCCAAATCATAAGGAATCAAGTCCTGTAATGGTCTGCCCTGTCGCAGCAACAGGTGTTTAATAGGAACAGAGACTGGGAGATGTGTTTTTATCCTGCCAGCAAAAGCAACGCTGTTGTATACACACAGCTGCAGCGGTTCATAATATGATTTCTGTGACTAGGCAAAGGGTCATCTCACAATGCAAGAATAGCCTCCAGTATGGATTAAAAACATAAGAAAAACATTTGACGTACTTGGATCTGATAAGATCGAGTCGGTTTTCGGCAAAAACTGGTCACAGCGGACTCCTTGGTAGCCCTCTTTGCACCTGAGAAAAAGGGGATAAATGACAAACATACGCATGCGGTAGTAAAAGGTTAATTTCAAGTTTGCAAAATCAACTAAAATTCTCTCTGCTGATTCTGTGAGGGACTTGCATGTTTACAGTTATTTCAACTATTAAGGAAGCAAGGTTATCACTGAAACACAATGGAAGTATGTAAATCATTTGTATTGCAAAAAGTTCCCTCAAAAGTCACAGTTTATAAACTATGAAAAGTAATATCATTTAAGTTTAACCCCTCTTTTAAACAGCAGTTCAGAGAAACAATCGAAGAAAAATACTCTACAAAATAGGTGTAACAGAATAAACTCACAAAGCTTCCATACTGCACAAACCATCAGATTAACACCTTGTTTATCTTTGGCTGTTTGAATGAGCAGTGAACACCTATCTAGTCGCTGCTTTTAAGACTCTTTTCTGCTATATTTAAAAAAATAACATGATCAAGCATGATAGACAATGTTGGACATTGTAAGTGGACAGTGTTAGATGTTTGTGGGATTAGATTTTAGGGCACATAAACTAGAATACTCTCCTGCCTTTAGAGAAAGGAACTGGTTTTGAGTGAAATTCTAACACTACTATTTACCTTGAAATCTTTTTTTGACGAAATTCCATTAACTGCATTTGGATTGTTTTCAGAAGTATCATTCCAACTAAGCGTATCAGAATCAGATCTTTAATTATTTATTCACCAAGCAGTTTTTCAAGCAAAAGTGATGGACATTTTAATTATAAATGATAGCAACAGAGATTCCTTGTCTCCCAAAGCTCTCACACATCATATAACAATATGCTTAAATCAGCATCACCATGTTTATTAGGATTGACAACTGCAGCTTCGATAATTTAATTATGTCAGAAGCAAAAGTTGTTGGTCTCTTCACAATGTTTCTACTCAGGCTTCATCTGAAAGTTGCCCTTTAACATGCTGCTTTTTTGAAAAATAAATTAATGCTTCAGTGAGAAATGCACCTCACTAGCATTGGTTCAGGGAATAGTAAGCACACTTGAGAGCAAATATGCAAGTTATAAGAATTCCCATCAGACCCCAAAAATTTAGAAAAAACATACAGTACAAAAAAGATTTTAAACCCCCTAGAGATATTATTTCAAAACCTCTCTTTTGGCCTTTTCCCCTGCTAGATACTTAGTGCCACTTTGGAGATCAGCTTTCTACCGGTGCTTGCCTATCTATAAAATGAATGACTGTGGAAAAACTGAATTAAGATTCTGTGACAGTGGTCATAAGTTATCAGTCAAGGAAAGAAAAAAAAAAAGAAAAAGTTCTATTTTTCTGTTTTTTTAAATACAGAATATTCCATTAAAATTGTCCACTAGTCAGAAAACCCATAGGTCTCCATATACATAGACATGCAATTTTGTCTCCGATTATGAAATATCAGAAGTTGCCTCACATCAAACAGAAACTCTTCTCAGTCTTGAGGAGAGCTGGTAGACCTCATTTCAAAGCTTAAGAACAACCTGCAGGGGTGGGGATAATCTTGTCTGAGCATTAGCATTTTCTATTAACTTTTTGACACACATTTGTACCTGCCTCAGTTACTATTACAGACTTAAAACTTACTGTGCTAAACTGTTGGCCTGCAAGTTATAATTACACAAGTGAAAACTTTTGATACTGCATGAGGGGGAGTCACAGAGAAGTCTCCTGGAAGTGCTGTACAAAACTCTCACCAGCAAAGAATCATTAAGGTTGGAAAAGACCTCTAAGACCATCCAACCCAACCGTTAGTCCACCACCACTGTGCCTACTAAAATATGTCCTGAAGTGCCATGTCTACATGTGTTTTGAAGACCTCTAGGGAAGAAGACTCCACCGCTTCCCTGTGCACATTCTTCCAATGCTTCACCAGTCATTCAGTATTTTTTTTTTCTAATATGTAATGTCTGAATATCCATCGGCTGGCAGAACAATGCTTCAAGTCCTGTCACACTAGCAGAAGCAAAATCTTCTCTTCCTCTCTAGGGGTAAGTGGAGCACATCTGAGATACGAGCTCTGCTACCTTCCTTTCTTATCACTCTGTTCTTCACATAACAGAACAGGAACTTCTAACTATCTCACTCCATGGCTGAGAAACAGTGTTTGCACCATTTATTCCAGCTGTTAGTGGTCCAGATAATTAATTTTGGTCCAGCTAACTGCTCATGCCAGAAATCAAGGAGAGAAATTTTGCTAGTATGAGCTGCTAGAGAACATTTTAGGGTTTCTATTCTGACCGTACCATGTCAGGGGCCAAATCAAACATCGTCCTTACAGTTTAAGAAACCACTTTTTGTATCTTGCAAAATTGGCAAAAGATGCTGTGGATATTTTCACCTTCCATTTAATGCTGTTAGCAAAGGTTATATTTTATCAGGTACTAATGGAAAAAATGCTGATACAGTTGGTAGTGTCAAAAATGATCAAACAGGACACTCTTGTAACTAGTAAAGTACCCAGTACAAGACTCTACCTAAGATGAGTTTCTACATCTTTCTCTTCCTGACTTTGTGAGAGCAACAGGTTGGAACAGGGTACACCACAGTCACTTAGATTTACAACTACTCACTTATAAAACTCAGCATTCCTAGTACCTGACTGAATCACATGCTGCCACAGCTATATTACATAGACTGGAGATAATGATGGGAATGGATCTCTTCTCTTGAAATGTATTTGCTCTCATCAAACTATTATTTTATCCTGACTTTATCACACATATAGTGCTGCTTTTCTTCACCACCATGAAACCGGGAGATACACTGCTGGTTGACTGATCTCAATGAATCTAAAGTTACATTTTCACTTACCTGTACACTTCAATGAACATGCTACAAGCATTTTTATTACTTTCAAAATTTACTACAGAAGTGGCTGATACATCAAAGAATAGATGCAATATTTCAACTTAATAAAATAGGCTTACACTAAAATAACAACTATTATGGACACACATAACTTTTTTAGATTATAGTAACTTTTACAGCAAAGATAAACCCTAAGCTTTCTACTTTAATTAATAAATTATATTTGAAATCCATAAGAATACAAATAGCAATAACTGCTGTGCCAATATTACACTAAAGTTCCAAACTTTGCAATTAAGTCTTGTGAAACTGAAGTCTGGTAGAATATATGTTTGACGGTTATAACATTACAATATGATAAAAGCTGATCACATTGTGTCATCTGCACCTGCCCTAAACATGCAGACGTGAAAGTTATGTCCATGATACCTGACATGCACACATGCTGATAAATGACATCATGCCTTCAAGAGAAAAACAAGAACCAGACACAACTCACCACAAAAATCCTATTAAAACAGCACTCTTTTGTCACATACAGTAGTTAAAGTCCAGTTGGAGTTGTTCAGTGTTGCCATATGCAATGTGATTGATCACATTCATAATAATGGATGTATTAAAAAAGCAGTAAGCAATCAGGCAAACCTTGATAAATGCTCTGATGCAGCCAACTGTTTCAGAAGTGATCGTTTGATTATATGAAAAGCAAAAGTTTATAAACATTTTAGAAGATGAAAACTAAAATGGCATGGCTTGTAGTGAAGCAAAAGCTCTGATCTGCATAGAATCATTAAGGTCGGAAAAGATCTCTGAGATAATCCAGTCCAAATACCAGCCCAACACCACTGTGCTTACTAAACCATGTCCTAAATTGACACATCTACATGTTTTTTTGAACATTTTCAGGGATGGTGACTCCTCCACTACCATGGGCAGCCTGTTCCAATGCCTCCTCACTCTTTCAGTAAAGATTTTTTTTTAATAATATTCAGTCTAAACCTTCCCTGATCCAACTTGAGGCCATTTCCTCTCATCCTGTTGCTAGTTACTTGGGAGATCAGCACCAACTTCACTACAATCTCCTTTCAGGGAACTGCAGAGGACAATGAAGTCTCCCCTCAGCCTCCTCTTCTCCAGTCTAAACGGCCACAGCTCCCTCAGCTGCTTCCCATAACCCTTGTGCTCCAGACCGTGCACCAGCTTTGCTGCCCTCCTCTGGCCGTGCCCCAGAAGCTTCCAGATGTTCTTCTGAACACAGTATTTGAGGTGTGGCATGTGGCACTCCCACAGCAGAGGATGGAAAGGACAGTGTAAGCTCCATTTCAGCACTAGAAGTTACTTCTGTGCTGAAGCTTTGCACTGTAAGAGCAGGATCAGGTACGTGCTTAAGTGGAGACCATGGTGAAGGGCTCTATAAATAAAGTTAATTATAACCTCCTTGCAAAACAAATACAAAAAATGGAATTCTCTATTTTGCACTCAGATTTTCACCAAAATGACTGTATCAGTCTAGGCTCTAGAACAAAAACATAAACAAGACTGTGGGAATGGAAAGATTTAAATTCTTCTGATTAAAGAGTATGAAAAGAGAATCACAAGTAAAGCTCATCTGCAGCTGCTAGAACAATTGTAAACAGCACTTCCCTAAATGACATCTACTAAATTTAACTAGGATTATTATATCATGTGTTCTTCACACCATTCAGTAGTAATGCACTTTCTTTAGATTATGGTTTTTTAAGGTCACCAAAGACAAACTGCATTGTGCATCACACTTCATGGAGTTGCCTACAACATCTTTTCTGTGAAAAACTTACATGCAGCAACACATTTCTCACTCCTGGTGAGAAGTCTTTTTTTTCCTGCTAGAACATATTTGTATTTAAGTATTAAAAAAGTAAGGAGACTGAGTGTTTATTCAATCATTTTGTCCTCACTTTTTAATATTAAATAGCATTAATACATGCATATTCTCCTCAAAGGGGTCACACATTTTCTGTGGACATTTCTCAGAATTCAAACCTTATGGAGCCAAGGGAGATTTCAAAGAGATGACCACACCACAGGTATGAATAACACAGCACCCCAAATCCCTGGATTTCAGATTGAACACACCAATAAAAAGTAAGGTGTGGGCACTGGGTGTAGCAAATTGCACATTAAGTGAATTTGAAGAATAATATACATCTAAAGTCCACTAATAACCTACCTAGGAAAGGGAAGGATGAAAAGATTACAGCCAAGAAGCCATTACCATCACAGTTCATATTTTTCCAAAATACTTCCATATATAGCTCCATATCCCTATTAAACTGAAATATTCAAGTTCCCAAGGGACAGTAATGTGTAGAGGACAGGAGAGACTGGAACCAGTAAACTGCAGAGGCTATAAAAAATCATAATGGCATGAATTTCCATCTCTTTCCTCCTTTACTATACTGCCAATCTGTTTGAAATGGGAAGAATTCTTTTTCTTCCCTAAATTAGGTGACCACTTTGCCTTTGACCATGTGAATACATAAAAGAGTTACTCCACAAAGTCCAGAATTTGGCAACCACAAGACATAGGAGTTCCTCTGAAATGGAAATTTTGAAAATGGCATTTGGAACCTCAGCAACAGGCTATGCCACAAGACAAAGCTGTAAAACTATGTATCAGGAAAATAAGCATATCCTATGCCAAAAGTGATCTGTGACATTTAACAGGTATGTCTTAATAGCATACTGCCCAAAAGGTGAACTTATATGAATGTATAATCTGATTCTAACATCATAAAAAGGAGCAATCAAATTTGAAAAATGGAATTAAGTGCCTATGAAAAATGAAAGTTCATTTTTGCTGCTTATCCAGAGGAACACATTTTTTATTTCCACTTATAAAAGCTATAAAACGACAGCCTCAAAAATGCTACTAATTAGAAGTTTCACTGCATCAGTTGCAAATTACCTTCTCACGACACCAATTACGGTCACTGTATTGATGATCAGATGCCAGTGAAAGTACGTATGATATCTCTTATCTGTTCTCAAAGAGAAGAATAAAAGATCATGATAAAGAAATATTCCAATGGTCTATAAATTTTGATGAAGTATTTACTTTCACATAGAGAATACAATACACTTTACTGTGGATTAGAGAGCCAGTTAGGAAATAAATACACAGCAGCAAGCCACGACACTGGCCACTGCATTGTCCCACAGTCTAGCCTGAAATATTCTGTAAACAATGACACATAATTCCTCTGTTCTGCAGACCAGGTAAATATAGACTTCTCTGTCTGAAACTAGAATGACCTTAACTGGAATCAATGTAAAGAATGTAAAGATTAATGTGGGCATTGGACCATAGGTGCATGTGGTCTGCTAGCAGTAAGAGAATGAGGCAGTAGGTACAGAGGGGAAGAGAAGTCAGAGGAAGGGTGATAGCCCATAATACAAAACCTGTAACAAAAGCCAGCCATAGCAATGGTGGAAACTTCCCTTAACTCCTTTGATCTATTTTCAAGTTCAGCCTAGATGTAACGGTTTGACGGTGCCGGCATCCCGGCCCCCCGAGCTGCGGCTGGGGAGGAAAGATTGCAATTCCAAGTGTTCCACACAGCCTTCCTCTGAACCAGTGGGGGGCGCTATCGGGGGTGGGACATGCCCTCCTTTTTTTCCGGCGGGGGGTGGGGCAGAGGTTCGCGCGCGC
>WAAB01018991.1:153685-181540 GCA_013389865.1 Piaya cayana
AAAAAAATTCTTCCTAAAATCTCATCTAAATCTCCCCTCTTTCACCTTAAAACCATTCCCCGTTGTCCTATCCCTGCACCCACTGATGAAGAGCCCCTTCCCAGCTTTCCTGTAGGACTCCTTTAAGTACTGGAAGGCTGCTATACGGTGTCTCTGAAGCCTTCTCCTCTCTAGGCTAAACAATACCAACTTGTCCTGTTATATCAGCCTGTCCAAACTCTCTCAGCCTGTCTCAAATATTGTTAATAGAAAATATTTCTAAGAGGGTTTGTGCGTGGATTTCACAAATTTACAGTGGAGATGAAAGCATGGTATTTATTTCTGATTCCAATATTTTAAAAGCTATTTTTAATACATGGCTTCCAGGTAGGTTAGCTACCCTAAACATGTGATACACAGAAGCAGGGACTATTTCTGTTGTTCTATGGCAATTTTAATACTTGCTCAACATGCAAAGCAGCTCTCTGGCTGACACAATTCTCACTGCCGTGTGCTAATGTACAGGAACTCAAACCACATTATTTTGTGATTTCTTGTGGGAAGAAGGTAGTCTAACTAGGATATTTTGATTTGATACCTTTACTGCAGCTTCTGTAAGAAGAGCAGCAGAAACAGAACCATTTTAAGAGACAAGATTGCTCCCAAGAATTGTGTCAATATGTACACTCAGGTTAACAGTGCTGTGAAGATTAAGTCCTTCCTAGCAGTTCAGCTCTGTAAATGCCAAACTCTCTTACATTAGGGTTTATAAAGTGCTTACCTCGAGCAAATAAATGGAAGTTACATATAAAATAATAGCGCATTAAACATACCACCATTCAAAATAAGACCTGCTATATTTGAATTGACAATTTGCATTGCTCCTTAATACTGTTTTTAAAAGTAAGCAGTGGAATGAAAAGCTGTTAACTCTGACAGGTAGCACAAATCTGATGTGCTTGTTGCCAGAAATTACTGTTCATACACACAACACTCTTGCTTGACTCCATTTTCAAAATAGCAGCAGCTTAGGGCAGGAGTTATGTCCCATTTAAGATCATTTTGTAGATTAGGACTAGTCTCTGACAAGATGGCCATATAAAATCTGAAGAACTGAATTTGAAGAATTCTCTTTAATTCCTAATAACAAATCAACTGAACTCAGTGATGTGTTCCTGATAATTCTTTCCTGAACACAGGTGAAAGAAAAGCAGCACAGCTCGTACTGCCATTAAAGAGTGATACCAAAATTTTCTCATCACATACACACAAAAAGTGCAGAACAGGTCATTCTGATCTTATTCTTTCTTATTTCCAAGGAAATAAATACTAAAGGGGCCTTTACAGGGAAGAAAGCAGAGGATGTCTGCTCTGCAGCTCTGCTCCAGAAGCCACACCACTTTACTGCTGTGCGACCTCCAGCCAGTCACTCAACAGCATCACCCTTATCAACGCTGCTGTAATAGCAACGCAGCAGGATCAGCAAAGCCTTCCCCTCAGCTGGACTTTCATGAGGAAAAAAAAATCAAAATTAATGCAGTAACAGCGGTAATGTAAATTTCAAAGGTATACAGGTAATAAAATGAATATACCTTTGTGATTTCCTGCAGAAAGCAGAAATCCTGCATTGTCAAACTCACTAACTCAGTGTGTTTTTCTTCAGAGCAAAAAAAAATTGAGACTTTTAAAAAACTGAAGTGACATTAATTAAACATGCATTAAAAATTGGTTATGATGAAAATTAGTATTAACCTGTCAAGTAACAACAAAGAAAAGCTTGACATCCCCATCCACTTCTTTGCAGGATACAAGTTCCTTTCTAGAAAGAGGATATAAAGGCTTATTGTAATTTGGAGCAGAGAACATTAAGAAGAGAGGAAAGCCTTGCCTGCATAACCTTTGACGCCGGATGATGAATGCAGACGTTGTGGATATTGTGGATTGTTCAGCCTGCAGAGACACATTAAACCTGAGCTAGAAATCAGTATTTTAAAGCCTCGGGTTTACATAATGTGCTGCATAAAACTAAGTACTTAGGTTTAGTGTTAGTCATTCCACCATGTCAATTTCTGACTCAATCATAAAACTTAAGAGTTTAATTACAAGCTAAATATTCCAAAAACCCCAAACAAACAAAAAACAACCACCAAAAAACCTAACCCTATCTTGGCTTCTAATACAGAAGAAGCTGATGCTATTCCATTAATTTTAGAATACATTTAATGCATTCCAAAACATATGGGTACTACCCTTCACAAAAATAATAAGCAAATCTGCATTCACTTCAGAAGTCAGACAAGTAAAAGATATTTTTGTGTATTCCAAATAATTCTTTTAAAGTGCCTTATTTTCTTATGGCAATCATAATAGTAAGAAAATTCTTCATCTACATCATCTACTAAAACATCTTCTTGGTTTAACATACAATGGTTTTCCCAGATAGGAGCAAAGATTTACAACTTAATATAAAGGCTTCTATCTCTAGAGTAATATCATGGAAAATTAAATTCATCAATCCTGAAAAACATTTTTCTTTTTTATGTTACTTGAAATTCTAACAGCACCAGGAAAAAGGTTCCATGTAATTAGCAGAGTTTTGCATACCTAACACTGTTAATAACCTGAGTCTAGGAGTGCTCCAAAATGGAAAAAAAAAAAAAAAATAGGAGCCACAGGAAAGAACTGCTTCTTTCAGCACCTCCCTGGAGTCTGCTTTTGGAAAACGAAGGCCTTTCTCTGTCCCCCTTCCCCTCCGCTTTCTGTAGTTACCTTCTACCCGTTCTTTTACTTGGGAAAAGAGAAGCCTTGGCAGTAGGTTTGAAACTGTTCCCTCACTTTATTTCTTACAAAGTGGATTAGTTCTTCTCTTCCTGTATTCCACAGGTTTAATAACTTTCCTCAAAAGCAGAATGTCCCCTGATATATCCCAATCACCTACATAGCCTAGACTTATCTAGAACGTTAAGTCTCAAAGATGCATGACAAGTCTTGATAAATAATACAAAAATCAGTGAAATAGTTGAAGACACACTGATGAACAGAAACTATGTATTTTTTAAAAGAAATAAATGCCTTAGTTTAGGAATATGAATGACCCAGTATAATAAATCGTAGAACAGCTTGGGTTGGAAGGGACTATACAGAACATCCAGTTTCAACCCTAGTGCCATGGGCAGGGACTCCTTCCACTGGATTGGGTTGCTCAAAGTCTCATCCAGCCTGGCCTTGACCATCTCCAGGGATGGGGCATCTACCACTTCTCTGGGCAACCTATGCCAGTGTCTTACTACTACTCCCACAGGGAAAAAAAATTCTTCCTAAAATCTCATCTAAATCTCCCCTCTTTCACCTTAAAACCATTCCCCGTTGTCCTATCCCTGCACCCACTGATGAAGAGCCCCTTCCCAGCTTTCCTGTAGGACTCCTTTAAGTACTGGAAGGCTGCTATACGGTGTCTCTGAAGCCTTCTCCTCTCTAGGCTAAACAATACCAACTTGTCCTGTTATATCAGCCTGTCCAAACTCTCTCAGCCTGTCTCAAATATTGTTAATAGAAAATATTTCTAAGAGGGTTTGTGCGTGGATTTCACAAATTTACAGTGGAGATGAAAGCATGGTATTTATTTCTGATTCCAATATTTTAAAAGCTATTTTTAATACATGGCTTCCAGGTAGGTTAGCTACCCTAAACATGTGATACACAGAAGCAGGGACTATTTCTGTTGTTCTATGGCAATTTTAATGTCAAATCTCAAAGTTGCCTTATTGGAAGAATACCATGTACGAAATTTCATCAACAACATCAATCAGGCACAAGAATAGCTGCATTGGGATTACTGCACTGTGGTATCTGGCATGAGGAAAGGCTGAGAGAGCTGGGATTGTTGAGCTTCAAGACAAGTCCCAAATGGGATGTTGATGTGCGGAAATGCCAGGTGGGTGGACTAAAGAAGATACAGGCAGACTCTTCTTGGTGACATTCAGTGAAAAAGAAAAACCACTATGGGAATGCACTGAAACACCAGAAAATCCATTTATGCATTAAAACTCTTCTGTTTTATTGTAAGGGTGGCAAAACACTGACACAGGTCACCCAGAGGTCATCCTGAACAACCTGCTGCAGCTGACTCTGCTTGAGAAGGAGTTGGACTAGATTACATGCAAACGTGTCTGCTGCCTTAACAATTCTGTGACAAATGAAAAGATCATTTCTCTGAGAACTATGAGACATCCCATAGTTAAGCAAACTACAAAACGCTCCTCCCCAAAAATATCCACAAATGCAACCCTTTCTAGAGAAGCAAAAATTTACCTGAAGCCCAGCACATATCCTAAATCCCAGTGTAAATGTTAACAATCAGTTGGCATGATGAGAGACAGATGAGAGGAAAACATATTTCCATATCTGAATATAACATTCCCTGCTTTCTAAATGAAGTGCTCTTATGAGTCACGGACATCAATCACACAGTCTCCTTTACTTACTATAGAAAGATCTAGGATCTCTACATATATAGACATCGTTTTCTCCTCCCCATGTCCCAAAGCCTGAGGTCTGGTTTCATCATCTTTGCTTTGAAAGTAACTCATCTCACTTAGAGCTATAATATAAAGAATAAATGAAATAAATGCCATGTGTCAGCTGATTATACTACCTTCATTTTTCCCCTTTTTATAAAAAAACATTTAAAGATTTTCTTGACCTTTTTATACTATTTTGATTGATACAGTCAATTGCACCCTGGGGAGACAAAAAAAAAAAAGTAACAAAATAAAGCAAAAGATTGCATACAGCTTGGAAAAAGTAGTTCATAGCAAAGCAGATGGCCATAAAAACCAAGACATTTTTCTAAAGCCTAGCTAACACGATCTGCACTAATTCATTATTGGAAAGCAACTACCAAAAATAACAGTATAATACAAGCATTTGTAAAACACTGCACCTATTCTTCAACCTCTGTTAGAGGCTCATTGAATTTCATCCTCAAGAGATGCTTATTTCAACAATCATCCATAACTTCTTTGTGTTTGTTCCCACTATCTCAGTATAAGAAGCTGTGGATTTCATTAAAAAAAAGAAAAAAAAAAGAGAGAGAGCCTTTAATGACTCATAAAAGTGAAGCAGCAGTAGTTAGATTACACTGAGATTAAAGGAAAACCAGTACTGAAGTTCACTGCATAATAACTGAGCTGATCCCAGCCTTACATCTTCCTTCAGCAGATGGAACGTGTACACAAGACAAAGGTTTCTCAGAGGAAGTGGAAACTGAAATAAGAACTATTCATTGGAATTCTGTTCCAAAACAGAGCCTCATTTTTTGCCCACCATTCTAATGTCCAGACAGTATCCAACGTTATCCTAATGATACATGGAGAATCAATTTTATTGGACAGCCTTTCTGCTACTCCTGTATTCCCAGTAGGGAAAGATAGCTATGTACTATCCCTTGTCCTTCCATTTACAGATTTTCATAAGGAGCGGGTATGTGAATATACATGGATGCTAGGTGATTTTACCTGGTACAACATCATACTGCTTGCCAAACTCCAGCTGGACTATAAAGCAACTGGAATAATCACAGCTCTTTTCTACTGAAGCTTGACTAACAGTCAAATGCTAACAGAATCCACGTCTCTTCACATATTAAGCACAGAATCTATTTTTCATGCTCAATTCCCTACTGTATTTTCAAAATTTTTAAGACACGCACAGCCTTCCAGCCACTGCAACTGGCACCACTCAACAACTTGGCACACCCTTGGATGTCTGCAGGAGGACAAACATCAGTACTCTCTAAAGGCTTTCTGCACTCCAATCCACTTCTCATTTTAGCACCTACTCTTCCCTCCTCAACCCACCACAGATATTTAAGTAACTCCTACACACACCAACATTTGCCTTATTCAGTTTGGGAAGGACAATATTGCCCCTCAAGTCCTCTGTTCCACTTCCTGCTACAGCCACAAAAACTGCCATCTGGTGGTGGGATTTCAGTTAATTAAATCAATGTTTCTAGATTTCTGGCCATCTGGTGAGATGATAAAGCTTCCTTGTTACTGCAGAGAGGAAATACACCCAGCTGAGCAGCATGTACTTAGCAATATGATCATGCTCGAGTGAAACCAGTTCTTCACTCTCGGAAGTTTCTTGACAAGCAGCACTGCAAGACCTTCTGGAGAGGCAGAAACTCAGGCTACAGCCACTCAGGTGACTGCAATGTCAAACTCATGCTATACCCGCCTTGACTTTTTGGCATATCAAGAAAACTGTATTTAACTTCGAAAGCCTGAAGCTCAAATGAGCAAGTATATCTAGGTGGAATTAGGTCTAAAAATTGAAGCATAACATGGACCCACCCCTGTCATGGTAACATCAGGTTTTTAGAACCCAATAAAAATGCAAAGAATGAGGTGCATTCACCAGAGTTTCCATGTTTTTAAATTCCTTGTCCTACTGCTTGGAAATCTCTTGTTAATTACATTAGATTTCCTGATGTGCCGCAGGGGGGATCAGGCTCCCTTCCTACTTGCTGTGAGTCAGAGCTCTCTCCATCAGCAAAACAAAGTTTAAGAAAGTCAACTATGACTGGTGAGATTAAAAAAGGCTCATGATACCAGATACCACAGTGCAGTAATCCCAATTGTGCCATATCCTCTTTTTATGTTGGCACAATAGTAGTTGGTTATATTTTATCAGTTTCGCTTGCCTGCTTATGCACCTACTTCAGCTCTCAGTAAACACAGATTTCACAACTAAAAATAAAACATACATGAAATATGTCACTGTCTACAGTTTCATCTCCCACTGTATTTTCCTAATCTTCTGTGTTTTATGCACCTTTGTACTGTAAACAGATCCCGTGGTATTTCAATACACTTGTGGATACTTTAGCAGAAGAGGACTGCTGTCATTTCTATTTTAAAACTCTAAACAGATGTTAGACTGAACAACATAACAAGTAACTGAGCGAATAAAATGAGATGATTTTTCTAAGACATTCATAAAATTCCACTGGTTTCTTAAAACCTCTAACTGTTCCAAGGCTGAAAACTGTATTTTTACAATGATATGGTTATTCTATATTCTATCTGATTTTTTCATGATCCTTTAAATATTCGTCCTTAGTGACAGAGCCTACAGGAATTACATTTTTTTTTTCAAATATGCAGTGTCACTCTAGATGCCAAAAGTATGTTTTAAAAACTGTTTATTTAAAACATCCCCAAAAACCCCCTTTTAAAGCATCTGAATAGTTAGGTTTTATTTTCAGAACTGGAATACGTGAAAGTCTAGCAGTCAATGGAACTGGCTCTTGGCCTCTGAGGCTGATCCCATTGTCCTCTGAGCATAGTCCTTGCTTCAGAGAAGCACTTAATCATGTTTAAATTGCAGTGTGATGCTTAAGTGATTTTTGCAAAGGCTGGATAGGTACCTTCACTTACATTACAAAACATTTCCCAATTATAAATTCTCTCACAATCCTCTGCTAAACAAAAAAGGCTTCCTTGAGGGGAAAAAATAGTAATATCCCAACAGAAATCCAAAGGAATCAACATTTCTGGAAATAAAACAAAGATAAAAATAAAACAAAGATAAAAATAAAACAAAGATAAAAATAATAAATATTAAAAAAAATCTTAACAATTGATCAAAAAGTTTACAGCATCCATTAATTTTGAGAAGTTCATTGTGCATCATACACATTTTTACAGACACAGAGGTTCCCAGTGCCTCAGAGAATCACAGAGTCATTTAGCTTGGAAAAGACCTTTAAGATCATCAAGTCCAACCATAAATCTAACCCTACCAAGCCCACTACTAAACGATATCCCTAAGCACCACGTCCACACAGCTTTTAAATACCTCCAGGGATGGTGACTCAACTACTTCCCTGGGCAGCCTGTTCCAATGCTTGACAATCCTTTCCACGACAAAAATTCTGCTGATATCCATTTTAAACCTTCCCTGGNTGTGCCATATCCTCTTTTTATGTTGGCACAATAGTAGTTGGTTATATTTTATCAGTTTCGCTTGCCTGCTTATGCACCTACTTCAGCTCTCAGTAAACACAGATTTCACAACTAAAAATAAAACATACATGAAATATGTCACTGTCTACAGTTTCATCTCCCACTGTATTTTCCTAATCTTCTGTGTTTTATGCACCTTTGTACTGTAAACAGATCCCGTGGTATTTCAATACACTTGTGGATACTTTAGCAGAAGAGGACTGCTGTCATTTCTATTTTAAAACTCTAAACAGATGTTAGACTGAACAACATAACAAGTAACTGAGCGAATAAAATGAGATGATTTTTCTAAGACATTCATAAAATTCCACTGGTTTCTTAAAACCTCTAACTGTTCCAAGGCTGAAAACTGTATTTTTACAATGATATGGTTATTCTATATTCTATCTGATTTTTTCATGATCCTTTAAATATTCGTCCTTAGTGACAGAGCCTACAGGAATTACATTTTTTTTTTCAAATATGCAGTGTCACTCTAGATGCCAAAAGTATGTTTTAAAAACTGTTTATTTAAAACATCCCCAAAAACCCCCTTTTAAAGCATCTGAATAGTTAGGTTTTATTTTCAGAACTGGAATACGTGAAAGTCTAGCAGTCAATGGAACTGGCTCTTGGCCTCTGAGGCTGATCCCATTGTCCTCTGAGCATAGTCCTTGCTTCAGAGAAGCACTTAATCATGTTTAAATTGCAGTGTGATGCTTAAGTGATTTTTGCAAAGGCTGGATAGGTACCTTCACTTACATTACAAAACATTTCCCAATTATAAATTCTCTCACAATCCTCTGCTAAACAAAAAAGGCTTCCTTGAGGGGAAAAAATAGTAATATCCCAACAGAAATCCAAAGGAATCAACATTTCTGGAAATAAAACAAAGATAAAAATAAAACAAAGATAAAAATAAAACAAAGATAAAAATAAAACAAAGATAAAAATAATAAATATTAAAAAAAATCTTAACAATTGATCAAAAAGTTTACAGCATCCATTAATTTTGAGAAGTTCATTGTGCATCATACACATTTTTACAGACACAGAGGTTCCCAGTGCCTCAGAGAATCACAGAGTCATTTAGCTTGGAAAAGACCTTTAAGATCATCAAGTCCAACCATAAATCTAACCCTACCAAGCCCACTACTAAACGATATCCCTAAGCACCACGTCCACACAGCTTTTAAATACCTCCAGGGATGGTGACTCAACTACTTCCCTGGGCAGCCTGTTCCAATGCTTGACAATCCTTTCCACGACAAAAATTCTGCTGATATCCATTTTAAACCTTCCCTGGTGCAACTCGAGGCCATTTCCTCTAGTCTTATTGCTTGTTACTTTGGAGAGATCAACATCTTCCTCACCACAACCTTATTTCAGGTAGTTGTAGAGAGCATTGAGGTCTCCCCTCAGCCTCTATTCTGCAAGTTAAACAGCCACAGTTCCTCAGCTGCTCCTCATAATACTTGTACTATAGACCCTTCCCTAGCTTCACCATTGAAACCACACAAGACTAATATTAATAAAAGAGCCTCAGTATAGTTCAAGTCATAAATCTAGGCCATCAACTTAATCTAGGATTTCAGTTGACTGTAATGTAAGTCCTTAACCAAAGACTAAAGTGGATTGTAGTTCATAGCTATTTCCTTATGTATTTCTGATTTTTCTTTCAGAAGAGTTAAGAGGAAATAACTTATGAATCTAATACTCATTACAGAGTTTATTTTTATATTCCATTTACCTTGTACAAGTAATCGCCACCTTTGTAGTCTAACCTTGGTCACCTTCTAGTGCTCAGTCACTAATTTTTTTTAAATTTTTTTTTATATATAAGAACAGATGGTTTTGCTTATTGTAACTGATATATGAGATGGATTGATTAAGAATGATAGAGATAACCACACCCAGCTCAAATTGCAAAAAAAGTTACACTTTATGCACAGGAGTTTAAGTCTTCCAAACTCAGTAAAGCTGGTATCAGTATAAATGTGTGTATAAAACAGGTCAAAGGAGTAAACCATTCTGTGGGCTGTAAGATAATTTCACAGAGCACCTTCAATAGAGATAACATGCACGGAAAATATTAAAAGAAAGATCCCTAAAAGACTGGTTTTTAATGTGAAACCTTTTATTTACAAAACCTGGGGGTTTTTTTTGTGAATGTTTACTATACTGCTTTTTACATCCTTTGTCTACAGAAAGATTTGCCTTTATGTCATATTAAGCTAAAACATCCCATGCCAATAAGCCTCATAACACCGTGGCTTACAGGATACTGGAGGTCCAAGTATTAGTATAATCAGATTTGCATAATAAAGGCTTATATCTAGAAATACGCTACAGTAAGTCAGACAGTCATTATACATACACAGCAAGACAGTAAGACTATTAAAAATATTAATAATCATAGAATCACCAGGTTGGAAGAGACCCACCGGATCATAAGAGTCCAACCATTCCCACCAGTCTCTAAACCATGCCCCTCAGCACCTCATCCACCCACACCTTAAACATCTCCAGGGAAGGCAAGTCAATCACCTCCCTAGGCAGACCGTTCCAGTGCCTAATGACCCTTTCTGCAAAGAACTTTCTCCTAATGTCAAGCCTGAACCTCCCCTGGTGGAGCTTGAGGCCATTCCCCCTTGTCCTGTCCCCTGTCCCTTGGGAGAAGAGGCCAGCACCCTCCTCTCCACAACCTCCCTTCAGGTAGTTGTAGAGAGCAATGAGGTCTCCCCTCAGCCTCCTCTTCTCCAGGCTAAACAACGCCAGCTCTCTCAGTCGCTCCTCGTTAAGACATGTTCTCCAGCCCCTTCACCAGCCTCGTTGCACTTCTCTGGACTCGCTCCAGAGCCTCAACATCCTTCTTGTAGTGAGGAGCCCAGAACTGAACACAGGATTTGAGGTGCAGTCTCACCAGTGCTGAGTACAGAGGGAGAATAACCCCCCCGGACCCATTGGTCATGCCGTTTCTGATACAAGCCAGGATGCCATTGGCCTTCTTGGCCACCTGGGCACACTGCTGGCTCATGTTCAGTTGGCTGTCAACCAACACCCCCAGGTCTTTCTCCTCCTGGCAGCTTCCCAGCCAGACTTCTAGCCTGTAGCTCTGCTTGGGGTTGTTGTGCCCCAAGTGCAGGACCCGGCATTTGGCCGTGTTAAACCTCATGCCATTGGACTCTGCCCAGCAGTCCAGCCCCCTTTTGCAGAGCCTCCCTACCCTCCAGCAGATCCACACTTCCACCCAACTTAGTGTCATCTGCAAACTTGCTAAGGGAGCACTTGATGCCTTCATCCAGGTCATTGATAAAGACAGTGAACAGGGCTGGACCCAGCACTGAGCCCTGGGGAACCCCACTTGTAACTGGCCTCCAGCTGGATTTAACACCATTTGCCACCACTCTCTGGGCACGGCTATCCAACCGTTTTCCACCTAGGAGAGTGTGCGCCTGTCCAGGCCAGAGGCTGACAGTTTCCATAGCAAAATGCTGTGAGAAACTGTATCAAAGGCTTTGCTAAAGTCCAAGAAGACTACATCCACAGCCTTTCCCCCATCCAAGAGTCTAGTCACTTGGTCATAATAAGACCTAGGACAAGGTGAGAAAACACAATCAAACCTTGCAGTATGATTTTCAGTTGTAATCAACCAAAAGCTGCACAGGTGGCTGACCTCTGTAAAACATTAATTCTTCAAAAAAACCAAAACCAAACCTGGAAGTGCCTGAAGTATGCTCAAGCACTATCCTTGACCTGGTCTGAGAACCATCTGGACCAGCTCCAGGTGATCATGTTGCAAACACACGTGGGTAAGGAAACTAGGCACCCAAACATCTCAAGTAACTCTAGTGTGTTTTTATACTGTGTTACTTTGGTTGATTTGGGTTTTTTTTGAACTATACATTCAAAACTTAAATGAAAACAGTCATGCCACAGGCATGATTGCTCCCCCTCCTTTACAGCAGTGAAAGACTTGCTGTTCTTTATTCCTTCTGAAATTCAATATGGATACACATGAATTTTGCCCATGGATTAAGTTACTTAGCCAGGAAACAAAAATGGGCTGTCTAACAAGAGAATGGAGACTCCCTTTTTATGAGGAGTCACATAGGAAGCGGGTAATAGATATAAGTTGCTCCTGAAAAACTCTAATTTGATCCCAGATGCAAATTTTTTAACACCATGATAATGGTTAAACATTGGCATAATCTCCCAGGGGGAGTAGTAGATTTCTCTACACCGGACACTTAAGGCTCAGCTTGGCAGGGTGCTGGGCCATCTCATTTAAAATATGTATCACCTAAAATGTTGAACGAGATGATTCCTGAGGTCCCTTCCAACCTGGCATTCTACAAGTCTGTGATCATCAGTTATTCCCAGATTATTTTTTTTCTTATTCTGATTTAAATTAATTCCATATTGTCTTGAGAACCAACCTCAGTAGAGCAATCTCCTTGCTTGTTAACCCCCAGACCACTATCGCTTTAGGCATAATAAGGTTCTTTTCTTTCCCTCATGGCAGTAACATAGAATCACAATGAAAAACACTGCACAGATGGGCTCTGCATTGCTACTCTAAAATATATTTTGTCTTTTACTCCCTTTTTCCAAGACCCTGTTTTAGGAAATATATTCATATTTTAAAATGCTTTCTCAGAGAAAAAAATGTCTACAATAAATGGTTTTATGTCTCAAAGTTCTCTTACAAAGTTTTAATATCAGAAGTCTCAAACTCAGAAGTTTCATATAGATACTGGGCTGGGAAACAACCTCTCAATTTCTTCCACAGGCAAATTATAACATTAAAGTATATTCTTGTCCTTCTACAGTGTCATAAAATAAGAAGACAGCAAGTAGGTTGATTTTATGGATTCTTGAAAGCCTGAAGATATCAATCTGGATAGCAGAAGGGAATGTAAAAGAATTGCCTCACTGAAGACGACAGGCAAACAGTGCTGAGAGCAAGGACTGATGTGGTCATAAAAGCGCAATTTATTTTGTTTTTAATTTTTTTTTGGTAGTTGTTCTCCTGATTTTGCTGTTTGAATGCTGGTCTTACCTATTCCATTGATTTCTTTCTACTTGGTCATTTGTTTTCTTTTATTAATTTTCTTTTCTGCAAGAAAGTAACATCCTCAATAATTATATCATGTGCATACGTACACATTGATAGCCAGTGTGATAGCAAGCCATTTATTCAAATGACAGACATTTCTCCGTAAAGGATACAACCATTATATCAATGTTATTTCCAGATGGATAAACAGACCTTGGAAAGAAACAATCTACCTAACTTCACCTCCATTCACTTAAGAAAATACCTGCTAGATATGCCCTAACTCTACCATTAATGAGACAGAAAATAAAATGTTACATTCATACTTGTCTCTGGGCATTTAAAAATTATTATTTACTTGCTGTTTTCCTGAAAGAAAACTCAACCCAAACTGTGCTATATGAAAACAAAGTCAAAGTTGGAAGCTTGTTTGGGCAAAATTTAATTTCTCCATATATATCACTGTACCATATATATATATTTTGACTAGAGGTAAATTCATATGACAGTTAAATGCAAATCAAACCAGCAACAACAGAAGATTGAAACCCAGCAAACAGATGAGAATTTCCTTTTTCCAAGACCTCCCTAGAATTTTAGCACGGATCCAAGCAGCTAACACTCCTGTAGTGTGCTGAATGAGGTGTGGGGCCAGTCACCAGATATCATACTCACTTGAAAGTGACAATTAGGATAAAAAAGCCAAATGGAAACATTTCATATGAGGGCCACAAAGATGATCACGGGACTGAAGCATCTCTTGTATGAGGAGAGGCTGAGTGGGCTTTGTCTGTTTAGCCTGGAGAACAGAAAAATGAGCGGGACCTTATCAAATCTTATTGATATCTCAAGGGTGAGTGGCAAGAGGACTGGGACAGACTCTTCTCAACAGTGGGCAGTGATGCGACAAAGAGCAACAAGAACAAACATAGGAATTTCCCGTTCAACATGAGGAAAAACTTCTCTACTGTGAGGGTGACGGAGCACTGGAACAGGCTGCCCATTGTGGAGTCTTCTCCTCTGGTGATATTCAAAACCCACCTGAATATGTTCCTGAGCATCCTGCTGGAGGTGAACCTGCCTTAGCAGGGGGTTGGACTGGATGATCTCCAAAGGCTCCTTCTAACACCAACCATTCTGTGATTCTGTGAATCAGTGAATAACCTTTCCTCAAATGTCAATCGTAAGAGTATTTTTCCAAACTTCCCACCACAATAAGCATTTAAGAGGACAGAATGGGTGAAGAGAATAATAAATTCCCCATGATTAGAAAGTGCTGTAATCATGCAAAGAACAGATCTTAGAGTCAGAGCAACAATATCCTCAAGTGGGGATGAACACCCCATTTTACTGTCCATGCACTTCATTGGGGAAAAAAAAAAAAGATATTCTCTGATGAAAGGAATATTCAGACTGCTTCGTATTTCAACAAGTAATACAGACTCAGAAGATACAGTCTTGATAGAGGATCCTGCATCCTGGCACGATAATCCCTTTCAATATTACGTATCTATTTAAAAAAGGTTATTTTGTATTTGGATTTCTGCAAAGTATTTTACATAATAGCACCTAATACAGTAATTGAAACTTTCATTATGTAGAAGTAACTATGGATGTGTTAGATTAATTAAGAGCTGCCTCTCAGGTTTTTGTAAGAAAAATTACTCAAGTCTGCTGCTTTGACTGGCTGGTGTCTCATACTTATTGAGTGTGTTTGGGAAAAAATGGGGATATAGAGACACTTCAAAAGAAATACAAATAATACCCCAAACATTCATGCTGAAAGATGAGCACAGCAGAATAAAATAAGTGTCATCTCAGAAGAAAGCTGAAGCTGGGTTAATGATAATAAAATTTAAAAAAAAATGAAAACAAATAACAGTTACTTTAGGTAACTATATTTAACAAATCCATGGCCTTTACAGCCTACTACGGAAACTGAAGTATGCTCTTGGGACAGCACTGACACAGTGGTATGCAATCAGCAGTCACTGAAAATGAGAATTTTCTTCACTCAGGACATGCAGGGATAAGAAAAGGAGGAATGAGTTTAAACCGAAAGAGGGGAGATTTAGATGAAAGTTTAGGAAGAAATGTTTTCCTGTTAGGGTGGTGAGGCTCTGACACAGGTTGCCCAGGGAAGTCATGGATGCTCCACCCCTGGAGGTGTTCAAGGTCAAGTTGGACGAGGTTTTGGGCAGCCTAATCCAGTGGGAGGTGTCCCTGGATGATCTTTAACACCCCTTCAAACCCAAACCATTCTATGACACTGGGTTTATAGAAATTGTAGAAAAATAAGCAGTTTTGTTAATTATCACACTTTGAAGACATCACAGAAAGTAAGTGCAAAAGGATTATAATTAAAGTTTTAGTTGTCAATGTCATTAAACAAGAATTTACATGAGCAAAAACTGACACCAGCTACCTCTAGAGCAGCTGATTCCATAAGAAAGGAAATCTTACCCTGAGAGAAAGTAAAAAATAATATGGAGAAATTTCAGGAGTATGAATCAATGACTCAAAAATATCTAATCTTTTAATAAGAAAAGCTGCTGATCAGAGTCGGTCTCTATTGATCTGTCACATCAATGAAAGCTGAAAACGTACTTAAATACTGTAAAATAGTCCCACACCTTCAAAATAAATTGCTTTCATGAGTGAATATAAATTCAAAGAGACGACTAACATAAGATGATTTACTTAAAGATCCTTGGGCACATGGATATTTTCTGTATGTTTCTGGTAAATCCAGTCCTGTTAAAATACAGAAGGAAAAGATTAATGCTTACATGTCAGTCTTCTAACAGATTAAATCAGTTTAAAAAAAAATGGGTTTGTGACGTTTTACAGTCCAGGGAAGGTTGAATAATCATCTACATTGAGAGAAGGGAAAGTCAGGCAGAGAAGAATAGATTTTGAAGCAAGTGCACACAAGGAGGCACATACCTCAGCAGAGAACAAGGACTGGAAACAAGGATAATGTTAAAATGATGAAAAGGCAATAACAAAAAAAAGGAAAATCGTGTTTGGGTCTCTGTGTCACAGAAATAAAATGAAAAAAATGCATGAAGAGAAATTAAAGTACAAGGAAATAAAATCTGAACTTTAAAGCAAAAAAGAAAAAGGAATCGATTGCAATGCAAAGAGACAGTAATCAATTAGGAGTCAATTTTCCAATATTTTGAAATGTGGATAGACAGAATCCTCTCTTTTAGTTGATAAGTATTGAGAACCACGCTCATTAAAACCTAAAAGAACGTTAAATGCTACCTACATTTATCCCACAACTGTAAAACCTGAGGCAGTAAAACCTAAGCAAAACCAATATTTCATTAAATAGCTTATTCTGTATTCAGAAAAAAACCCAGTATTTAAAAATCAATGCCAGCACAAGTTTTCTGAATGTAGATGCGTCCCACAGTCTACCCATGTCCACATAAACTGCTTCTGTGCTCAATGCTTCCGCATCAAGTGACTCTACGGACTCACATTCCCTATTCCCTTCACTACTTAAATTTTCAGAGGGCTGGAAATCAATTTTCAAAATGCAGACTTTAAGAACATCTATTGCAGCAAAGCTTTTCCCTAGCTACTGATTCCACATAACAGAATTCAAGATTTTTCTACAAAAATCAGAACCGCCAGGCTCCTACAGAGCCCCTCCTATTGTTTCCCTTACTTTGCTGCAGTGGAAGTTTTGAGCCCTTTAATCCCAACAAACACAAAAAGATGGACATCTAAGAGAACGTGTTCCTGTCTAGGTTTAAATTCTTTCCTTCCTGTCATTCAATAAAATGAAAAAGTGACATATACTAGATTAAATATGCTAATCACTATCACATGCCTATGACCATGTTGGTTTAAACGTGTTGTGACGATACAGCAAAATAAGATATGTCCCACGAAATGGATCTATCTTAGATATTATTTTTCTCAAGAAAGCAATTACATAAGATTTGGAAAATATATAACCAAGTCCCCCTCACTTACAATCTCAGAATCTGACCATGTGATACCTTGCAGAACAGTATTGCCAGTTCTGCTAGGTGTCTTTCTTATTTTTAATCTCAAACCAATGGAAAACTCTTATTTTTTTTACTCTGCTGTATGACCACATGAATTATTTTAATTTCATTCAAAAACTGTATTTGTGTGATATCACAACTCTTGGATTTTCCTTTCTAAGATGCTACCCAAAGGCACATTTCTCATGCTACTATTTATTGTCCAAATACATTCAGTATCTTATTATTTTCACATTCTTCTTTATTCAGAAGATTTGAAAAAAATGTAAGTTAAGGTTTTACAAAATAGCTGTTAAAATACTTCAATAAAACTTTGTTTATTTAGAGTTACCTACATTAGAATAATAAGCAGATCATAAATGTCATGAAAAATTGCCATTAAGAAAACTGTAAGAATTGTCTCATAGCAACAAATGCTCCAGAGGTTCCAAAACTAAACTTACTTCTTTGGCATGAAAAGAAAACCTGGTAGAGATCAAAATAAACCCATCTATACACAAAACTGAAATCGTGACACACAAATTCAGCCCAAACACAGAGTGGTAGCATAGCTGTAAGTCAAGGCGAGCTCTGGAATCCCAAAGCAAATCTGCTGTCATTCAACTGTCTCTCACACCAAGATCCATTTCCAGTCCACGCTATCTCAATGACTTCTTTTTCTTCCATCTAATATTCCTGAGGAACAGCTCATTAATGAGCTGGTACCATGGGAAACACACACTTCTACCTCATGCTTGAGTCATGCTGACATTCATGGGTAACACATTGGGAACTGACATATATCATCTGCCTGATGCCAGCCACAACTGGTCTTAGCAGCCAGATGCATATTGTCTATTTGCTAAGGAAACAAAAAGAAAATAATCATAGAAAGTATCTGGCCAAGCAATCATTTTTTCAGGTAATTTTATATGGCAGTGGTGACTGGCGAGAGTACAAAAGCGTGGGCACGCTCCATGCAGCGCCATAACTCCACACTGCTCTGACGGACAGAATTACGAAACTCCACTCCGGCAAGTCTATGCCTAAGGGAGCTTTAGTAGAAAAACTACACTAACAGTATGTTTACAGCAGCCAGAAGCTCCTCTAGATCCTACTGACCTTGCTGAATGCCTGAGAAAAAGCAAAGTAATGTTTAAGTCAGGCATGTGATTTTTTTCTGAAAGGGGAATATTTTATCTTTTTCTTTTAAGGAGCTTCAATGCTGTCAAGCCCACCAGGACAAAAGAAGAAAGATTTTTAACTGAAGATGTGATGACATAGACTATAACAATGTCAAATTTTAGTTCAGATTCCACACCCGTATCACTCAAATAGGAAAAAAATTAGCTGAGTGAAAACACAATCGATCAAATCCAACAGTTCTCAGAGAAACATTGTGTGAAATACACATCACTTAAGACCTAATTGTGACCAAGAAAATGAATTAGTTCACAGAGTAAGTCTACGGCTAATCTTATCCAAACGCACATAAAACCCAGAGGGAATAATCTGTTACTTGAACAAAATGCACATATGCATGATGTACACCTCACATACAAACCCCACTGGAATCACATACCTTAACCCCCTCTGGTCAGCTCAACAAATGAAAGGTTGAATCAATGACAGGACAGAAAAGAACATCCTTCATTTCGCCAGATTGTGAATGAAATAATGTGACAATAATGTCTTTCAGTGTAACCCAACATGATTAAGAAACTGACTGTTAGCAATGTGAAGCAAAACTTTATTTCTTTACTCTGTGAGCAATTCTGTTAAGAGTTCAGGCTTCACCTCTCTGTTGTTGAATGAATAAAGAACATATCATTTTAAAGTTGAATTAAAAGTGAATGAAAATAAACAAAGTAAATCTTTAATTTGGTAAGTCCTCTTTTGTTGCCTGGCTCAGGCAAAAGTGCTAGACCATATGTTTTGAGTGTCTAAATCTGCCTTCCAGTTTCTGATGAATATGTCTCTGTGGGGCTGTTTCTGTCAATGGCAGTAGTTTTCTTTATGGCTGAGAATCTGCTTGCTGTCAGCCACCTGCTAATAACACCACTACAAATAAGTAGGGTGCTTGGGAGTTTGGTCATAAATTAAAAAAATAATTGAGAGAGTAGGCTAAAACATATCTAGAAACCATAATAACCACTTGAAGCCTCTTCTTACTTGTTTTGGAAATAATTTCTCTTCAGAATATTCAATTCAACCATGAGTGACTGGAAACCTGAGGTATTTTCAGTTCTGTAGCTCAGTAGCTAGCAAGCTCAATTTCTAATCCCCTTTCCACCACTGCCATACACCATTTGTTTCAGGCATGCATTGACAATATACCAAATGCTGGTCCAGTGACTCAGTGTCACTGAGAAATAGCTCAGAAATAGCTAATTATAATAAATTCAGATTTATTTTATGTCACTGTGGTGCCACAGCACATTCAGAAGATGTAGAAATCTAATCACAACAGGACGTTCAGATAACTATGGTAGAATACAGCATAGGATCTCATCTATCTCTGGAGATCTGAGATGTTCTCCATTGAGCTCTGTTTCTCCTGACTGAAACCTTTTCATTAGCTCTTGCCAGTTATGATCCTTCTTTGATGTTTGACTAGTTCAACCTTGCAGTTGGCCAGGGAGCAGCACTAGTGAAAAGCACCATCCTATCATTGTGATTTACTGCTCCTAGTACTCAGTCAGCCAAAGTTCTCTCTCAAGTCTCTCTTGGCCAGACATCACCCTGTGCATATATTTATAATTCAGTTGACTTACCTTGAAACTTAACACCACTTTTCACAGCGCAGAAGCATTAGTGACTGTAAAGAACTGACTAAAAAGTAATAGAAAGACCTGGGGACTACTGAATGACCTGGAAAGCCTTGGCTGTTTTGTTATAACAGTATTCAAATGAACATAATTGTGATGGTGTGCTTCCCTGCCTATGACCTCTTCCCATAAATGACCCAGCGATAACCACCAGTGGTGATCATGATAGCTGGTGATGGTTGTGATGGCTGCATCCACCTCAGAGGTGAGACAGGAGAGACAGATAACATAATGGTCAAGGGCTAATCTATGGCAATGCATCAACCTGGCCACAGTAATGGTCAGGGTTTGACTCAAGCCAAATCTAGAAGAAACTGGCTCCTGGTATGAAAATATGACTCTGAGTGAACCACAATACTCAATAAACCGTGAACAGCCCAAGAGCCCTTTGAGCTCCACTGATATAACAGCGGGTTGCACACTGGGCTGCCCTTTAAAGTGACACCTCTCAAGGTTACTCCTCAAGGCTGACAGAACCCTTGCCACAACAGACTCTCAGTGAATGAATTGGGAATAAGTGCACTGAAACTTTGTGATCTTAGCTAAGAGATATAGAAGACTGACTGTGCATATATAAAACTTTAGGCATAAATCACTGACCAAAACTGGGGTTAAGTCCACACCTAAAACCTCATTGAGGGAAAATGGATTCTTTTGGAACCTCATGACCCAATGGGAGAGTCAGAGAGTTTCTGTCTGACCATGTCCTCTGCACAATAAATAATCAAGTGTACCTTGCATCAAACCTTGTAATCAATGCCACATTTATTATCAAACTTTTAAAAAATCTCTGTTTTGTATCAATAAACACATTGCTGCTTCTGTCTTAACAGTGAAGTGCATCATTCTGTCTCTCCATCTGTGACAACAATGACTTTGAAAGTAACTGAAATGGGCAGCCTCCACATCACTTATACCTCTTTCCTTTACACATATTTCCAAAGTCCATTTTAAAGAATTCGGTTGTATCCAACTTCTATTAAACGATTGCAGTTAGGAAAAGTCACCTGAAATGCAGCAAGCACCTTAGATTTATGCTACAAAGTTTTGTGGTGCAAGTTTTTTCTGTTGTTGGCTTTTTTGTTGGTTTTTTTTAAAATTATTGTTGTTATGATGCAATGGCTTTTATCCTCACGTAATAGGGAAATAATGGAAATAATTCTTCGAATTTAAGAAGGAAATGTCTGGTTTACGCAGAGCAGATGAACAATGGAGTTCTCATAGTCATTATTCTTTGATGACAGAGGTGGCCATATTTTAAATCATTTGTGTAATGCCTGCCCATAATAAGGAAAAGTAAACACAGTTTCTGTAGTTTATACTGGTTTAGTGATTTGACAAAATTTAGGGTGAAGTTAGTGGTTATACCCACACAAGGTGTACTTCATCTGATCAAGACTGATGTTCAATGCAGTAACCCTAAAGAGATCAGAGCTGTCTGTGTTTGAAAAAGCCTTCACCCCTTTTCAAGCACACCTGCTAACAACATAGCTGTAACTGCAGCTCACAACAGCCCAGATGAGACCAGTTTCCTTTAAAAACAGAACTTCAACATTCTAGAAATAATGCATCTACTTAGAGTTTTTTTTTTTCTCTACTTCTGCCATGAAAATTAACAACTATTTTGAGACAAGTAAGCTGCAGATTGCTGTAGGAAAAGCAGTATCTTTCACCACCATGTTAATGCAGAAAAACAGGGCATACTTCGGTTTGACCTGCTGTGCCTCCACTATAGAGCTCCTGCTGCAGACAGATCACTTGCAATATTTAGTGTTTCCAGAAAGGGTTCCTAGAAGTGATGCCAACTGGATGTCCTCTCATCATTGTATAGACCAGACTTTCTCTTTGATTTCACTTTAACATTTACTTTGCTTCATGTTTGAAGACCTTCTGTATTCAAACACATCTGAAAAGAAAACCTTACTTCTCAGAAAAAAAGATTTGGGTTACTTTATTTTTAACCTGGAAGAAAGGGATGCATCTTCAATTACTTTGGAAAAATCTTATCAGAGAAAAGCCAAGTTATAATTGTCACACAAAGATCAGAGTGAAACGCAATGATAAAAATGGGAATTACATGTTCCTGAAATACAGATAGGCAGGTGGATGAAATTTAATGACCTAAGCTTGATGTAAATGACCATTTCAGAATGGTCTTTATGAAACCAGCACATTCAATCTTGGATCCTAAGGATAAAAAGTATGGTCTGAAGCTCAGGTCACACATTTGCTTGGGCTGTAACATAATCTACCTGGGATGTTTTAGAGTGAGTTGGAAACATATCTTTATCTTCATACAACAGTGTTTGTCAGAATCAGAGAGGCAAAGAAAGACTTCAATTGCTGAAGTTAAGTTTCTACTATAAATTCCTGCACACAATTTATTCTTTGTTAATTATTGCCTCAACTATGATGACAATAAATTCCTTAGCAGAAGTAAAAACCCAGACAAACAAAAAACAAAAAAACCCCCAAACAATTTGGCAACACCATATTTAACTTGACAAACGAGTAAACAATAAAAATTGGTGCTAGAGTTTAAGTCGGATTCTTAACTGAAAAGCAAATGAACATATAAACTTTCTCACTGCAGGACAACACACAATTTATTGTATTTAGCTTATCATTATTCTTTGAAATCCTGACATTAACAGCCATGCAAATGATACCCTGATTTAGTGTCCCTTTACTCCTTTCTTCCCTACATGATTTCCCTTAAATTGATAAAATGAACTTACAAATTCAATGTCACTAGAGGATGTCAAAGAGCTTTACAAAGTGAATTAATCAATTAATCAGAGTACCACAGTGAGGTATTTTACACAAAGACATAGCAAAATACAAATGCAAATCTGGAACACACGTAAATGAAATAAATTCAAATGTCACAATAACAGAATTGTACTTTATAATCTGGATGTATCTGAGCCTGAAAGGACATAAACATAGAAGGGCTTGTGATGAGGTTTTGTTGTTTTTGTTTTTTGTTGTTTTTTTTTTTAAGAATTACTTTTTTTTTAGTAACGATATAAAATTAGGGAAAAATAAAGGAAAATGGAGCTCTGTGAAACGTAATTTCCATTCTTTATGTGACAGTCTTAAAGTAATCAGTAAAATCTATATCTTTAATAAAAACACTCCTAGGTAAATTGAACTGTGCAGCTCATGATGGATGCAACTTTACTGTTCACTTATTTGGCTTTTCTAAATCTTTGCAAGGACCAGCTATACCTGTAGGTCCGTAAAAGGAACACAAATCAGGAAGAGTTCCTCCAAAGGCAGTAACATCACATGTATTTTGGACAATAGTTACACAGCAAATCAGCCTAAGCCTTTGTCACTCACACAATGGTGAATAGCAAGCATACAATTAAAAATATTACCTACATACACAAACTTCATGATGGCTGGCATCATATACCCATACTCATTACGTTTAAGTACAAATCTGTCCAGAAAGTTATTTGCCCCAAGTTGAAGAAACAGACCTACCTCAGCTGCAACTGCAGAATAAAATGAGTGTGAGAGATTTCATTTCTTTGTTTATAACACTTTGAAATAATCATGAATGAAGTTCTCCAATTTTCTTTTAAGTGTTCATATTTAACAGGCAACCCTGCCATGAATACACTCTAGTTCAAAAAATACATGAGAAAATAAATAAGGCCTTCTAATTCTCAAGCTGAGAAATTAAATTAAAAAAAATCCACTTCAACATTTTTCAAGTAATATATTAAGATTTATGAGAAATAGTGTATAATTTTATACATAAGAGAAAAAAATTGTTCTTAACTAATGCTACTTTATTAGAGAAACAGGTGCTGTGGTTTGACTGTAGTTAGCAACTAAGCAGCACACAGCTGCTTGTTCCCCTCCCCTCCACAGTGGGATGGGAGGAGAATGAACAAAAAGTAAACCTTGTGGGTTGAGATAAAGACCGTTTACTAGGGCAGTAAAAGGGAGAGATAATAACAGCAACAACAAAAACGACAATGCAAAACAAGTGATGCACAACATAAATGCTCACCACCCAATGACCAATGCCCACCCCATCCCTGACCAGCAATCGCTGTCCCCCAGTTAATTACCACAGTTTATATACTGAACATAACATTGTATTGTATGGAATGTCCCTTTGGCCAGGGTGGGTCAGGTGTCCTGGCTATGCTCCGTCTCAGGTTCCTATTCACCCCTCGCCTTCTGGCTGGCAGGTCAGCATAAGAAGCTGCTTAGCAACAACTAAAAACATCAGTGTGTTATCAATATTAATTTCATCTTGAATCCAAAACATACCACTTCACCAGCTACCAGAAAGAAAATTAACTTTATCCCAGTGAAAACTAGGACACTACATTGAAAGCAAAACAGTCTTTAGAACAAGCGTTAAACAAACCCCCCAAAAACCACCAAAACCAAAGCCAGGATATTTCTGCAAGAAGATAGCAGAAGTCTTCCATATCAGCAGAACCTAATCAAACTTGAAGGAATCCTGTAGATTCTAATATACTTTATGTCTCTGCACATCATTGTCCAGAAGGTTCACACAGCTGCACAACCAAGTAATGGGTTAAAATCTGCACCATAAAGAGACTTCTAAATAAAATTATAAATCAATACTTGCTTTTGCTTTTAAGATGTAATCTATGGTAACTCAAAATCAGTCTGTTTATGCTTGGCAGATTTCCCATGCGAGCTGTAAGCATAACATCCATCAGTATTTCAATGTGTGAGGCCCCATTTCAACAAACCCCAGCAAAACAGATTAACTTCAAGCCTGTTAGTTCAAGACAACAAATTGTTTTCTTGGAGTAGTTCACTTAGACTAGGACCCAAAATTGAAATCCCAGTCCCTAGCTTCAAAATATAATCAAAAGTCAACTAGATGTTCCTTTAACTGTGTCATGCATATCACACACTGATGCCTTTCCAATTTTTCTTTACTGTGTTGAAAGCAATCAAAAAGATTCCATAAAAAGAGAATGTACAATATTGCTGTTCTGGACAAGACAGAATCAAGTGCGTATCTCAATGAAGAACTTGTCTTGTGCAACACTGCCCATTTAAAAAAAATATATTATTAAAATTCAGAAAGCTCTAATTATTACTCCTAAAATTAAAACTGTTTAGAACAACATTCATCATTGAAGTAAGATCATTTGTCAGAACACAACCACAGTTCGAGTCACCATTAACATTCCTTCTTGCTCTAAGCACAGGTGTTTATATATATACACACACGACACATTTACGCTCTGTTGACAAAGAAAATCAGTGATGGTAAGTCATGCAAAAAGTGGGGTCTCTGATACTTCAGCACCACTCTAAACAAGTAAACATGTTATTTAAAAGGACTTGCAGGCTGACTAGATGCGCTTGCCAAAATGCCTGCGATAAGAGATAAAATGCTTCATAACAATAAAGCAAGTTTATTGTCCTCTCTCATTTAGCGTCGTTCCTGCTCTGTGCTGCACCCGGGGATTCAGGGAAAGAGGCACGTGGGACCTGTCAGTGATCTACTGTCAGATATGATAATATCTGGTGAAACATTGAGAGAAAACATTGGCTGTGGTTCTATTTCACAAACCCTAAAACTGCACAAATAATTTATTTCTGTTGCACAACTACTACCCACACATTCCTTCTCAGCTACAAATTTTGGCTCCCACAGAAACCCTGTCTTGCCCAGTGCTCTGAAACTCAACAGAGGCACCTAGTGGTTCGTCATCACATCTAAGTAACCACATTATCCTAGCAGGGTTCATGAACCATTTAAAATCAATTTTCTTTTTTTGCAGCTATCTAGAAATAGATATAAATTATTCTTATTTAAAAGGCTCTCCTATCTCTTCCTATATCTTTTCAAAGTTAATTTTCTCAATTCAACTTTCAATCTGTTTCAGATTGTATTCTGCTATTTTTGGTTTGGTCTTTCTTTTTTATTGGACATCTCCTTTCTAATCAGCTGGACACAATTCTAACAGCCCTTCTCTGCTCTGTACAATGACAACAGTAGTAGCTGATAAAGCCTTCCCTCCAGTTTAAGTGTATTTCAGATTGGTATTTTGACTAGAGAAATTTAAACACAGTGCTAAAAGCAAATTCTACTTCCTTTAAAATTAAATAGTAACATAAAAAGCTAGGAAATACAGAGTTTGCATGCTTAGCTAGAGAAAAATACAATGACAGAGAACTTATAAGAACTTAATTAATGATAACACGTCGTATTTTTTCTAGGAGGCAGAGTTGAACTCCTGTCCGAAGCAGTTCACAAGCAAAGCGACCAAAGTATGCATGCTAAGATATGACAAAAACATATAAAGCTGCCCAAAGACAACATACGTGTCACTAGTTTGATGATTTAGGTTGTCTTAATATGTGCATTTATGAATTTAGAACTACCATCTTCTTGGCTTTAGCTCAGAACCAAGCATGCCAGATGAGAACTCTGCATGCACGTTTTAAAAAAATCTCTTGACAGCCTCATGACTGTATTTACTGTACAAATTTTTATTTATTACTTCCATATGAAGATGTCAGGCATGTTTTTGCTTCTCCCACTTCTTATATGATTTCCTGTAATGTCTTGTTATTGTTTTTGAAAACCTTTTGCACTTTAAGAGATGGCATAAAAAATACCTCCTCATCACCATCACTGTAACAGGACACTGGGAAACGGTTGTGGAACACTGCTGAGAAGCTAATCTGGCAGATATGTGTGTATGACTGAGTGGCCTTTCTTCCCAAACTTTAAACAGCATAATCAGCTGCCCACATTTTCAGCTGTATGGAGTACTACAGCTCCTTGAGCAAAATCAATAGCCTGCTTGCAAAAAGCAGATTGTTCTTCAGAAAGTCCTGGAGGTGCTCAAAAAATGTGTAGATGTGGCACTCTGGAACAGAGGAGTTTGGCTGACTGTTGAACTGGATGATCTTGGAGGTCTTTTCCAACCTAAATAATTCTGTGATTCTATGAAGTCAAATGGCCAAAGCCTTTTCTCCCTGAAAGCTGTAATTCACTGGTACCCACACATGAAAACACAAAATCACAAAGGTTTCTGTGGACACTGGCTGAAATTAAACAGTGCACTGGTGACAGTATGAGTTCTTTCCTAGTGAAGATGTCAGTTTTTACTGAGCTTGCTCAAACTCATTACAGGTATTGGCTGAGACAAGCACCACATATTCTACACAAAGAACTTCTTTTTTAAGAAATCATTAAGGGTGTTTCTAAACAAACATAAACAATAAGTAGCTCAACATCAATGTGAATCATTGTCTCATGCAAAGAAGGCTCTAGGTTCACTGTATCATCAATTCATTAGAGAAAAGCTAGAGTGAATAGACCTTAAGGTCCCTAGAATTCAGCATAAATGGAGAAAAAAATTCCAGAGGTGATGGTTTTTCATCAAGAAAATTCTGCTCTTAGTCAGTATGTGTTCTAATTTACAGGATAATATTGACAGCAATTCATTTGCTTCCAATATGCAACACACTGCAAAAGCAGGATTTCCAAGCAAAGCCCATCATCATGAAACATATCCAGAAGCAATTAAAAGTGTAGCAGTCTTTAGTGAGCAGAGGAAGCATGGGTCACCATTAGCACTGCCAGCACAGTGCATACATACCTAAGTCACTGTGTAATAGATAAGAAGGTGTAATTTGCTGATCAAATGAATTGGGAGGTGGATTTATTATTTCAAGTGTGGGGATGTTCTGTTACCATTGTTAACAATAGTATAAGTTTTAAATAAGTGTTGTATTTGTATTGAAATAAAGAAAGGAAAAGTAAGGGCATGGCACACACTCTCCTGGGTGGAGAACTGGTTGGCTGGCCGGGCCCAGAGAGTGGTGGTAAATGGAGTTAAATCCAGCTGGAGGCCAGTCACAAGTGGGGTCCCCCAGGGCTCAGTGCTGGGTCCAGCCCTGTTCAATGTCTTCATCAATGACCTGGATGAAGGCATTGAGTGCACCCTTAG
>WAAB01018991.1:181823-249066 GCA_013389865.1 Piaya cayana
CCAGGGGAGGTTTAGGTTAGAGATTAGGAGGAAGTTTTTTACGGAAAGGGTCATTAGGCACTGGAATATGCTGCCCAGGGAGGTGGTTGATTCGCCTTCCCTGGAGGTGTTTAAGTTACGGGTGGACGAGGTCCTGAGGGACATGGTTTAGTGTTTTGTGGGAGTGGTTGGACTCGATGATCCATTGGGTCTCTTCCAACCCTGTGATTCTGTGAGAGTTGAGTTCATAGAAGCCACCTCTGCCCCTTGGCGCTGTTGCTGGGTAGCAACACCACCTGGCGGGAGAATTGGCTCACGGTAATTGGCCGAGCTGGGTTGCCAGGGCAGATCAAGCTTCTAGTGGGAAACTCCCTTCCACGGGAAGAACTGGACCGGCCCTTTGGCAGGAGACTGAATCACAGCGCTGCGCTGCCTGGAAAACATTGATGCAAGGTTCTTGTGGAAGAAACAGAGTTTTAAGGAGGCTCCAGAAAAGGCATATAAGGAGCTTCTTAAAGACTGTAACTTTTGCGGGTCCAGAGAAACTGAGATTCTCTGAATCGCCCAGCGCTGCCCTTTACTTTCCTATGCAATAAATACTTAAAGAATTTAATTGGATTCTATTTGTTTGATTTAACTATAACAACTTTTCACAGAAAGGGTCATTAGGCATTGGAACAGGCAGCCCAGGGAGGTGGCTGATTCGCCTTCCCTGGAGGTGTTTAAGGCATGGGTAGACAAGGTCCTTAGGGACATGGTTTAGTGTTTGATAGGAATGGTTGGACTCGATGATCCAACCTGGTGATTCTATGAACTGTACATCAAATCCCTTCTCTGTAAAAGGGCATCCATTTAAGCATTTCCCACAAACATGACCTGTAAGCAAGGTGCAGCAGGTAAATGTTCTGAGCACATACTGTTGTATTCAAAACATACGTAAGGGTGCTATAAGAACTTACCATAGTAAGGACAGGAATCTAAGGAAATCCAGACAAAGTGTTTATCTAACTGCCAAATGCTTTGGATGCATGCTAAAATATTGGGTAAATACCAATCCATTTTAAAAATACTTACCTGGAAGGAGTTATCTTAAAATACATTAAAACTTCTTCAAATATATCCTAGTTGAAACAATTGCACTGGGTGCAATGCTCCTCGCAGGAAATTACCAAAAAAAAAAACCAAAAAACCCCCAACAAAACAGTAAAAAAAGAACCAAAACACTAGAATAAAATATAATACAGAACCTGGGGAGTAGGGACCTAGAATTAAACGCTTCCTTAAGTGACCCAGCAGCTGTTCACCAAATGCAGTTGTTGTGGAAAACACTATGCACTTGGAATAATTATTCCAAATATTCATAAAAGTTCTTTGCTAATATGATAATGAAGAAGTGCAAAACTTTAATTTATTACTAGATATTATTCCTTGAAGCAACTATATCACTATTAACTTTTCCAGCATGAAAACTACACTACATGAACATCTCTCTAAAGTATGATTCTAGACTAAGGTGTTCACATCAAGGAATTTAACACATAACACCCATTGATAGTCAACTGATTCTTCTGAAAAGCCTTATCCTAAACAAGCAGGACCTCATAAATATAATTATGTTTGTAAGGATGCACATAGAATCAGAGTTTTCTGAAATAATAAGTGTTGATATGACGATCTCATTCATGTTATCAAATTTACCCAAGCCCTTCCTTTGCTGAAAAGCATATATAAAGAAATCTTCCTTCTGCTGCTGCAGGAATGACTTTTCTCCCTAAAATGTCTAATGTGTTGATAGCAAACTAGGCCTGAATAACAGTTCATTGCTATAGGTTAACTGCACAAAAGACTGCTTTTGTATCTGCAAGTGTTTATTTCGGAACAAGACACTGTGTAATTATTCAAAATACATTTAAACATCCAGTGTGCATTGATAAGATTCCCAAAGGTATCCTGCTGTAAGTGGAGTATGCCGTCTATTAAAGTATTTCCTTTTCCAATTAAGAACCAAATGCAAAATTTAGTAGGCTTCCAAAAGGTTAAGGAGAACAAATAAAAGAGGTGTTTTCTATTATGCTGATCCGTAGATGGGTATGGCTTAATCTGCTCGTTAGAAGAGAAATACCTTGCCAAAATTAACAGATCTAATACCTTAATCTGTTGTACCACACGTGTTAGCCTACTAGTGAGCAAATTATGGAGAAATCCAGAGAAACACATGCAATAATGTGCTTAGCAGAGACATGCAGCGCTTTCCAGTATCTGCAATTAACTATGAATTACAGAGACCTCAAACACCAACAGCTTGCTCAGCTGAAGCCTTGTTTTGTTTCCATGATGGTTTCATTGCATCTCAGAATGACTTAAGCTCTTGTGAATATGATCCCGCCCATTCTTCCTTATGCAGGGTGTGCAGTAGCACTTGCAATAGGTTCAGTTCTAAAAACAACCAGATAAAAATACCATCAGTAAGGTAGGAAGAAAGTAGCACTAAATCCTCATGAAAAAACCCTGAGAAAGTTGCATCCAAAACAAATAATTTTTGCATGACTGTTAGAAACCTTATTAATGAAGGAAGCATGAAGAAGAGTACCTGCTGTTGTGACAATCACATGAACTTAGTCGTCTGGATTCTTACCTATTTTTTCTTCCTGCATTGTGTCCATCTGTGGATGGCTGAGGACAGTGTCAGTAGCCTCAGTGAGAAGCTAGGCACAGTACACAAAGCTCTGATCAGCTCCTACAGTTCATGTCCTGTTAGCAAAACCACTAACTTCATCTGTTGAAGTTGTTGATTCACTATGACGGAAATGTTTCACACATTTGTATTCATAACATAATCATGATTCCAAAAGAGCTATTTAATGTCAATTAAATGCTATTATAGTGTCAAAGTGAGTTAATTTTCAATATATTTTATTCTTCCTTAATACTTTGTTGCAGTACTTCTACACTTCTATTTCAATAACAGTACAGCAAGGTTAGCTGACTACAAATGAACTCAAGTAATGAATAATTTCCTTTTGTTCCCAAAGCAAATCATGCAGGCACTTGCCTGTCTGCCTGTCCAGTCTAAACCATGGTCTCTTCTCTTTGTCCTCCAACACTGAACAAACTAAGAAGAGTAAATGCATAAGAAGTGTAACAGTACATGAACTACTGTCTAATGACTAATGGCATTTTGTCTCTCTTCTGGCTTCTACGCTTACGCACTGACGATAAATCATTCCTTTTTGTCCATTTCTTTATCAGTGCTAAATTTTACCACCTTTCAGCTGGTTTTAGTGTCTCTATCTCAAAGTAACCACTTCTCTGGTATCTTCCTAGCAGTTCTCTGCTTACTGCTTTAGTTAACAAGTCACAAAACCAGTTTTCCTTTTATTTTTTCCCCACTAATTGGCAGACCACAGTTCTACGTGGCACTCAAACTCTGCTTTTTGAGCCAATTCTGATGTAAAACCTCTTTCTTCCATTCCTCACCATCAGACATTCACACAGATCTACACCATATATGGATTTATTTAGTTATTTTTATTTGGCTAAACCTGTGCTTTTCATCAGCTTTTTCTCAGTAGTAGCACATGCTGCTATACACTGGTACTTGTTAAGTAATCCCCAGTGTGATGACCATTTATTTTATTATTTATTTATAGATGCTTTTAGATTTATCTCACATCTGTTCCATATGAACTACCACAAGTTCAACTGAAAAGCATGAAGTTCTTTCCAGGTCTGATAGCTACAGGTTAGATTGATGGGGGGTGAGAGAGAATAAGACAATGAGTATTTCTTTTCTACAAGCCCTTGAAAACACTGCTTGCAAATTTCACAACCTGCTGTCCACAGTCACTGTTACAATACACAATTCAAATAACATTTTTTGTCTCTAATGACATTCTCCTTTCTATCATTATGTTCATATCCACCTGCTTAAGACAGAAACACACTGTAAGCAATGAGGGAACAATTCCTGGAGAAACGCAGAGAGGGCCAGTTTTGCAGCAGTGTACCTCATTCCTGCAGCACAACACTTTCCCAACTATCTTGTTTCTTCAATACACATCACCCTGCTTGGCAGGGGAGGCAACTGAAAAACAGGTCCCATCCTGACAGGCCAGAATATATATAAACTTGTGATTGCTCCACTCTCCTATGGCTTAGACACAACTACTGCTACCCCTTTTGCTGCAAGTATGTCACATATTTGAGGCTTCATGATGCATGTGCTATAAGGAATTAATTATGGGGTCTAGTCTTGTTAATTTACAAGCAATCATATTAATGAAGTCTAATTTTCTAAGTCTAGCACTTAAGCAGGGCAACTATTTTGTTCACCGTTCTACATATTTTATTTTTTTTTTCAGAAAATATATGTCCGAAAGCACATCATATTCCCAAGAATTTATTCTTGGATAAAGAATTGTGCATGAGATTAGTAATGGCTCCATGATATTTGGCCGGATTTGTTATCCAGAGATGCAGAGATTCCTGATGTCTCTTCTAACTAGACTTTGAAGGCTTTCCTTACCTCTGTTCCTTACCAGCTTTCCTCTTAAGAATAGAACTCAAGGTGCTAGAATTAACTACCAAAAAGTTCTAACAATATTTTATGTTGACAAAACTATAAATGACAACTATGTTGCTCAGTATCTTCAAGACAACCAGTGTACACCTGAAAGCATTCCTACTTATAACATCTTCAAACATGATAATACATAATATCTTGGGATGACCCATTAAACTGTAGCATGAATACATTTAAAAACATTAAGTCAAGGTAAAATAAAGGCACTTTCACTTGAGAAAATAATATTATAAATTTGCAGTGATAGGATTGTGTAAAGGCAACTGTGGAACTCAGTTCTGGATACAAAGGAAGACTCCTCATGCTAAAAGATGTAGCTGGAAAATGTTCAAAATCTTGAATATGCAGGATTAGCACTGAACATTTAAACTATAGTCTCACTAGTTTAAAAAAATACCAATATCTCTTCTGTTCTCAAGGAGGCAAGGATATTCTAAGTTGACATGAGACCACTGGCCTTTGCATCATGCTTAGGAGGAATTGTTCAAAGTCCCACAAATGTTACTTTGAGTAATTGCTCAAAGTCCCTCTTTCTCAGAAAAGGCTCACTAATATTCCCAGAATGCAGATCTGAACAGCTTGGAAAGGCTGGCTGTTCTTTCTGATAATGCTTATAAAACTAAGGGTAGATATTTTCAATAACAATAATTATTTAATGTCTCTCATGGCCTTAGCATAAGCTTTTCTAACAACCAGAAAGAAGAGACATACCACAAGTGAACCAAGACAAATATATCATTTTGAGAGCTTTCACAAATACTCTTCAAACAGTGTTTATACTAAGTTCTGAATACATACTTCGAACTTCCCTTTTTAGCTTCATAATGGATTCCAAAAGCTCTCATTTCAGACCTGAGCCACAGCATACCACAAATGTGTGTACAGTAACCTTACCAATGAATTTTCTTCCCAAATGTTCCTGGTGCAGATTTTTTCTTAACAAGTCAGATTCATTTCTCCACAAAGATGCAACACACATAGTAAGGCTAAGCCACAATAAAAAAGGGATCTCTCATCAGCTGCAGCTTTAGAAGTAGCATTTTGTGGGAGATTTGATCTTGTTGTCAGTCATTAGAGAACCAAACACTCCTAGTACTCCCCTATTCTTCCCGTGTCAGTGGCAAAAAAGTTCTGTTTCTGAAAAGATGAAACTGGGCAGCAGGGTCCTATGCAAGTTGCCTTTGGTCAGCTCAGTCAAGAGAACAGAAGAGTAGAACAATCTTATGTACAGTCAGAAACAAGATGAAACAATCCAGAAAATCCTCCCCAAAACAAATAAAAGGGACTCGCTGAATAAAGAGTAGTCATGCTGTTTCCCTGACCTTTTATGAAAAGATGACCTATCTGAAGGCTTAAGATCTCCCCTATGAATAAATACAATTGTTCAAACCAGAACTCAAAATGTTATAATTGCAAAAAGAGATAAAGACAAAAGATTTTAATTGAGCCTTAAAACACTGAGTTAGCAAAACCTTCATTATTGCTTGAGTTTTAACTAGGTAAAAAGTAGCGCATTTCACAGAATAATTATGCACAGTCACAATACTAGCTTATTGCAAATAAAACCTTTTCTTTCAATAAACTTACTGTATGTGTTAAAGGCAATTTCCCAGATGAACTGCGTTAACTTATAGCAGAAATTCTACAATGTTTGCTTATTTCATGACATCCTGAAGGACCATTCAGTCCATATTCTCTCCTTTCCTGTTGCTCACCTGTAAACCACAGCAATGATGCAACCATGGTTTGAAAACAAGCTTTTCAAGAGTTCCTTTAAGTCTCTGCTTATATCAAAGCATAATAGCTAAGACCTATCAAACTTGACAAAGTTCTCAGGATTTGGTACTACAAGACAGTGCTAGTATCGCCAGGTGAGGTTTAGACTGGATATTAGAAAAAAAATCTTTACTGAAAGAGTAATGAAGCAGCAGAACAACCTGCTCAGGGGAGTGGTGGAGTCCCCATCCCTGGTGGTGTTCAGAAAACATGTCATGTGTCACTATGTGATGTGGTTTAGTAGGCACAGTGGTTTTGAGCTTATGATTGGACTTGATGATCTAAGAGACCTTTTCCAAGTTTAATGATTCTGTGATTCTATTGTTTTTCCTAGACTCCTTTCTATGAACACATTCAGCACAGTGAATCACTACTCCAATATCTCTTCTGTTTTATCCTCTCTTTAGTTAAAACACCCACTGTTTTGCATGGTTTTATTCATTTTTTTAATGCATATACATCAAACATATCTGTTTCTTACTCTTGGAATGAGTAAATGGGTTTATGTCTGGGTCTTGCTTTGGTTCCTTTGGGTTTTGGTTTTTTTTTGTTTGGTTTGGTTTTTTTTAATATGTTTATCATTGTGTACCTTTCCTAGGCCTGCTATAGGTAATGGAGATGGGTTTAACACTACAGTAATAAACATCAAAAGAGATTTGCTCTTTACAGAATTAATCAACTCCCTTCATAAACACTTCCGAGCTATTTGGAGAAACATACACTTCATAATCTCTGTTGCTCAATTTATCATTGCCCATTAATTTCAAGCACAGAGAAAGCCTATATATTAAACTCAGGTTTCTGATGTGTGGAATACATATTATTGTCACTTTAAATTTGAAGTGCTGAATATCATCTGCAATGTTAATATTGTGTTGTAATACATAGAGATCTGCAAATCTCTCAGGTCAACATGAGTCCGATGGCTAGAAGGAAAGTAAAACATAAATATGCCAAGAATCATATCAAGGGTTTCAGCATCTGTTGATCCACTTGGTTTCCCATGACAATCTTTTGTTACATGATTGCAAATTACTTGAACATATTCTTTCTTCCCAATTATGGGCCTCAGTTTTACGAAAGCCTCCGTAATTCATAACAAACAAGTTACCCTTTATATTCAATGAAAAACAAATCTCCCTTCAAGAATGAATCTCCCATAGCTCAAATCTGTTTTAGTCATATCATTTGACAGCAATATTAACTCAGAAATATTTCTGGTTTTATTCTTGTGAATGGCAGTCCCAAGGAAAACACCAAAGAGACTAACAAGCAGTTTGTATAATGCACAAGAACATCTAATCCTGTCAAAACCAACACCTCAGAAGCAGCGTAGCTGAACATTTTGCCATGTCATCTGGACACAGAACTCAAATATAAGGATGCATGGAAGACATCTATTAAATTTGGTGAGAACAAAGACTTGGTTTCAATGACTTTGAGCCAGTCACTAACAGGGCGACATTAAAAAAAATATATATACTTCAAGATTAACCTATAGCTACCCTTTGTAGGATAAGCTTGACTGTATGTTCTTTTAAAGTATGTGCCATGTTCCAATATCACAGAAAGCTGCTAGGCTAGACCTGGTACATAAGAATGTTCTAAGCTCTTAAAAAAAAAAAAAAAGAAAGAAAATCTCACTTCCTTCGATTTCCACACTGTATGGAGGAGAAAAGTAAGAACAATTGCATCTGTAGAATATATACTTTGCTCGATCCCCAGCGTCTATTGTTTTGCATCTCTTAAAAGCTGAGACTAGTGGTGCAGTTCCTTTTGAAATACAAAGGAGAAGGTAGGGCTGTTTATGCATGTTAAAATGCATCTATCAATAAGTTAATATAGTATCTCTGGAGCATTAACTTTCTTCCCCTGAATTTCTACTGTGTCCACGAAAATAAGGCTTTGACTCCCTAAGGCCATCTAAGTGTTAAATAAGAAGTCTAGATACACATCTGTATCACATACTACACATAACTGCATGACTGAAACTCACAGTAATTCCTCCCTGGAGTTTCTGCTTCAGTTTCTTGGAGGGGTTCTTTTTTTTTTTTTCCCCTGGTCTCTAGAGTATTATCAACTCTGAACCGGTTTGCAGTACAAGGCAGTAGAGGAGTCAGGCACTTGAGAACAAACAATAGCTCTAGTCCCAACTGCACATCAATGTCTAAAGAAAAGGACACTCTGGTTTCTCCACCTGGATGAGGCTCTGGCCGAATTCAGTTTGCAGAACTGAGCTCAGTGATAGAAGTGTACCACTACAGAACACAGGCAACAGGCATGAGTTTAAGTTTTAATCCTTTAAAAACATTACTGTCTGGCTGCCTGAACCACTGGGATTCTTTCAAAAACCCAGGCACCCATCTGCAGAGACTACAAGCTTTCCAATGCTTGGAAGTAATTTCTTAAAACTTTCTATTCAATAGTAAGATTTTAGCAACTTCACTGGCTCAGCTCTGCAGAGGTTTCATGAGGATAATCACAATGGAGACTGATGAACATAACAGAGAGACTTTGGTGACCAGCTAACTCCATTTTGGGGTTTCATATGGATGGACTCTATCTTCAGGGTGCTACCTAAATTCAGGGAAAAGATTATTAAAAACACGGAGCTTGCAGCTCTTCTGCATGTTTGCTCTCTGAGCTTCTAATCGCTCAGTGGTTCCTCATGCATTTTGTCATGAACCAGACAGGAGGCATTTCCAGGGCACTAAAAACACATCAAGAGTGCTGACATGTGCTGAGTGCTCCACACTGACATTTAGGTGAATGCAGAGTATCAGGCTAAAGCTCTTCCATGTCCAGAAAGACTTAATTTTAGCAATGTGCTCACGTGTTCACTGCATTAGTCCTAGAGAGTTCTTCCAGATGCACTCCTAAAACTGCTAGTGCATTTAAGACAGAAGAAACTAGCTCTGCCAGCAAAGCTCATGAATAATATATCAACCAATTAGAACTTTTACAGGTTAGGTAATTACCCAGACCTTTAAGAGGATACTACAATATCCTACATCACCTTCAAACCACTGACATGAGGAGTCACAGATTTCCAGATCCTGATATAGCCAATAAATGTGTACCAAATTTGAAATGGCACTTAATTATGAATCACTAATTGTCTAAAAACTACCCAAATAAGAAGAGTCTTCATTTTCCCCCCTCCTTTTCATGGAATAACTACACTTTGTCTCCAAAGATGATAAATTAATCTAGTGAGAACTCAAATATAATAGAATTTCAAGGTTTTTTTCCAAATTATTTTCTTCCAGTAATCACCTGCTACAATTATGTAGTACAGCTAGGAACATTAAATACAAATGTTTAATATCCAAGTTTAATTTCTCTGTATGTTTTGTAAAACATGGAGAAAGATTAAAATTTTAGACAACTCACACTAAAGATACGTACCAGAAACTCTCTTAAACTGTCAGATTACGGCAGATGAAAACCTGACTTTCACATTCCGCCTTATTTACTTTCACTCATTTTATTTGGATTTAAGTAGCAGTGCGATGGTTTTGTTCTACCTACCTGTCATCTTTGGGGCTGATTTTTAAATCCGTTAACCTGATTAGTCAAAGTAAGTGGTAGCTTGAATAGCAATTTAAATGAAGTGTAACGTAATTCAGAAAATAGAGTTTATTTTAAATGGTAGCGCATAGAAGTGTATGTGTCTCATATATATACTAAAAGAGGCACGGTATTTCAAATTCTAAAGGTAGCTCTATATATTAATTTAGACCTAGTCAGAATTAATCAGGGAAGCTATATTTTTTTCCAAAAAGTTTCAAAGAAGTAACAGTAAAGATGTAATTTTAAAATGTTAAAAGTAACATCTGAAATGCATTACAAAATTAAAGAATATTGCATGCAGACTATTCTGATTTTGGGAGGAAATTTTACCAGAGACAAAAACAAGTAACAAAAAAATGTGCAAAATCTTCAACACCTTTCACATGGTCCTTTAGCAGTGACATTATACGCAATCCTGGGGTCCCCAGGATTGTTCTGCAAACTTAAGGGCAAAGTCAGATGGTGATATAGAAGCAGCTGCCTCATTCCTTTAGGAAATGTTGGACTGCAGCAATTTTAAGTCTTTGACCATAAGGAAGTCAGGACAGATGCAAAATTTATGTTAACAGCAGTTTTAAGAGAAAAAAGTTGTTTTCTGTACAAAATCTAGTCAATGGAAGAAAACTTCTTGTTGTCAAGCATTTCAGTTGCAGCAACACTGTTCTTTGCAGGTCCTACTCTGCCTGTTGTTTGAAATACCTTCACTCACTTTGTGAAGCCTGTGCTAGCACTCTTCCCTAGCATAAGGCATTAATCCTTAAAGCACTCTTGCTACCTAAGGATATTAGATGCATCAGAAATGAGATATTACAGGAGTATTTGCAAAATCTGCTTTAGCGGCTCCATGAACTCTGGGACTGGAATCAGAAGAAAACAGCACTTGGCTGGTTCTTCAGCTAAAGTTCCAGAAAAAAGGAGCGTTCACGCAGGAGGTGTAAGCTCTGTTCCTGGATCCCAGTAAGTGATCCCTCCATTTCAGTAACACTGAACTTCACCTTCCTTTTCACTCTATGCTACCTGTGCAGACTGTGATCTCCTCTGCACTATAACTTGCTGTGAACCTACAGAATGGTGTAAAATAGGTTTACGAACATGCTTACCACTCTTACAACTGAAAAAAAAACCCAAAACCACCCAAACAAAACCCAAAAAAACATAAGGAACTTTAACGTGTTTAAGGCAACAGTCATAAAGAGCTTCCAGAATCATGTCACCTGGATATTCGGTGCATTCAATGACTTATAGAATCACTAGGTTGGAAGAGACCCACCAGATCATCAAGTCCAACCATTCCTATCAGTCACTAAACCATGCCCTTCAGCACCTCATCTACCCATCTTTGAGATACCTGGAGGGATGGTTACTCAACCACCTCCCTGGGCAGCTTCTTTCAGTGCCCAATAACCCGTTCCATGAAAAAGTTTTTCCTGATGTCCAGACTGAACCTCCGCTGGCACAGCTTGAGGCCATACCGTCTTGTCCTGTCCCCTGTCACTTGGGAGAAGAGGCCAGCACCCTCCTCTCCACAACCTCCCTTCAGGTAGTTATAGAGAGCAATCAGGTCTCCCATCAGCCTCCTCTTCTCCAGGCTAAACAACCCCAGCTCTCTCAGTCTCTCCTCATTAAGACATGTTCTCCAGCCCCTTCACCAGCCTTGTTGCTCTTCTGTGGACTCGCTCCAGAGCCTCAACATCCTTCTTGTAGTGAGGAGCCCAGAACTGAACACAGGATTTGAGGTGCGGTCTCACCAGTGCTGAGTACAGAGGGAGAATAAGCTCCCTGGATCTGCTGGTCACACCGTTTCTGATACAAGCCAGGATGCCACTGGCCTTCTTGGCCACCTGGGCACACTGCTGGCTCATGTTCAGTCGGCTGTCAACCAACACCCCCTGGTCCCTCTCCTCCAGGCAGCTCTCTAGACAGACTTCTCCTAGTCTGCAGCTCTGCATAGGGCTGTTGTGCACCAAGTGCAGGACCCGACATTTGGCCTTGTTAAACCTCATGCCACTGGATTCAGCCCAGCGGTCCAAACTGTTCAGATCCCTTTGGAACCTCCCTGCCCTCCAGCAGATCGACACTTCCGCCCAGCTTGGTGTCATCCACAAACTTACTTAGGTCGCATTTGATCCCCTCATCCAGGTCATTGATAAAGACATTGAACAGGGCTGGACCCAGCACTGAGCCCTGGGGAACACAAACAGATTTCCTCTCTGCCAGCTTATTCAATGATGGGATTTACCTTTTTTTACCTTAAAAAAGGTGATAGGTCTTTTTACTAGTTCTAATGGCACAGAAATCTGACTGTAGCCCTTGGAATTCAGGACTTGAGTTTGATAGTTGAAGCCAAATCTCATCCTACTTCTTTGGAATTCTGTTCCTAACGTGTGGCAATAATTTATAATCCTTAAAGAAAAAGCTTTAGGAACACAAAGCATGACACTAAATGAGCAAACTAATAATAACCCACAATGGTCTGAGCTAGACTAGGTAGTACAAGATCAATACAAGTATTAATTTTCTGCTACTTCAAGTTCTCTTTAAGGCTCCCTTACGCACACAAAGAACAGGACCTTGCATTGCAAATTATCTACCCTTGCATCAGGACACTGGCCTTAATTTTAAAGCAAAATAAATTAATTTTTAAAGCAAAAGAAAAAAAAAACTGTGGTACTAAAAACCTATTGCTTTTTACACATCAATTTACAGATAAACAGTTCTCAGGCTGCATAACTGACATAAACCTATTGAATTACTCTGCATACAGGAGATCCCATCCCATTCGAAAGAGCAAATGCCTAAATATTTTTCACTCTTCTAGAAGTCACTGACTTTTGTTAGAAGCAGTTCCGTTTCAGTCTTCAGAAATCCACACTGAGACCCACCCAGAAGCCCTGTACAGCAATGATCTTCCCAAAGAAGAATAAATGTCTGGTATATCTGATGTCTCATACATCCTTGGGAGCACATGACTTTAAAGAAAATAATTTAATATTGTGTAAAAATTCAACAATTTTAGCCACTGGTCTCTGAGGTTTTCATATAGTTATAATATTCTTAACTACACTTCATGCAATCATAAAAACTCAAAAGTCATAAATGCATAGCTAAGTGTTTTAAGATTCATGTTTCAATCCTACAAATGTTCACAAATCACATCCTTTCATTCAAATGCATATGTTATGTCATGCAATGCAAGGTCACTGTAGTAAATTAAAGCAAACAGTGACACTTGTAATAGACCAGAGAAGAATAAAAGACAAAGAACTGCAAGGAATGAAGAACAACGCTTGAATCAAGATACAATAAAACAGGAGACTTCTGACAAGAAACAAGGAAAAGACTGTATAAAGCCTCCAAAAGTCCAGCAGAGCTGCTCAGATTTTGTAGAGAAATCTTGTGTTAGAGGATTTCTAATTCTTATCATCATCTTTATTAAAAGAGGTAAGAATACTCATCAGGATTCTTCTGTCAAATAGGTCTTCAAGTGGTCTACTTCTTCCTAAGTTACCCATTATAAAAAGAGTGCTGTTTCTTTCCAGTGGGAGCTTGTTGGGAGTCTTCAATCTGGATACTTTAAGAGCTCCACTGAATAGATTTAGTTTTGAGTGGTAAGTGCATGAGAAAGGTCAAGTACATCAGAAAAAAAAGATCATAAAATAAGAAATGGCTCAGGAACAAAAGAGAAATTAACTAAATTAATACAACTGCTACATCAATGAAGTTCTTCGTAGGATGTTGGAGACAATTACATTTATTTGTTAACACCATTAACATATTCATATTCTTTTAATTAACAATCTTTCCCGTTAAAATTTGCAAGGCTTTGTATATAAGAATGGAACCTGCAATCCTTAGATAATGCTGGTATGGGGTCAGAGAAAAGTAAAAGCTTTATGCTACTTGTCACTGAGCTCAGAAAGTCGCACCCATGAGCTGTCTTACAAAGGCTTCCCTTTATTCATCATAGAAAAGCTCTCGGAATAAACAAGCCTGCACTGACAGCGATGTTACTGAAATATACACCAAATCCATATGAAAATAAGACCCCTGGGAACTTGTGAGACTTCAGACACTGTTCTCATTCCAGCAGGCTGCACCTGCTCTGTTGTCTTTCACGTCTCTTGCTGTAACCACAGGACAATCAGAGTACTGGGGATCCTCACCTTACTCTTGTACAAAAGACCAAAGCACAGCCATGAGGAGACCCATCCAGCAGTCGAGAAGTACAAATAAGTCACCACCGGCTATCTCAGCTTTGTATGTTACTCAAGGGCTTGAGTCTATACTTGAGGACACATTTTTGTAACTGAAAAACAGTGATGATGTCAAAAGCGGTACAATTACTAAGACTCTTATTTCCTGAATCTTACAAGTTAACTCTCATCCCTCCAAATTACTTCTGAGGTGAAACAATCTTTCCCCCTATTTTAGCCTCATGTAGAAGCTAAAGAAGGCCCTGAAAGAAATAGGTTCTAATGAGTGCCTACTGCAAAAAAAAAGCGTCTGTTTCTGTCAGATATGTTGAAACATTCCTGGCTAGCATTTTACTTTCTTCAATTTAAACTCAGCAAGTCAATTACAAAAGTCACAGAGACAATTTATACTGCTGCTTTATGAACTACACTATTATTAAAGTTAATTTAATTTATCTTCTGTGTTCAAGTCCACATCTCAGGTGCTGATGATCTCCACAGAAAGAAACAAAGCCAACCCACCTCACTAAGAAATGTTTGGGTTTGCTGATTTTAAGAATGTACCTGTTGTGTTTTCAGACCCTACTGGGAAATCATTTCCATTTTCATGAATCATTAAGAGCACTTATGTAGCAAAGCACTCAGACTTCCTGCATATGCCCTAACATTTGCTATTTAGCTGGTCTTTTTGCAGATGATTGTAGTTAATTAGCTTTTGCAGAATATATGTTTGTGTGTTTTATTTGTGACCTATACTGCATGTTACAAAGATGTCCTACAATATGCTATCTGGTTAAAATTATTCCCTTAAACTGCATCACTGACTAGCACTAATTGATTATAAATGTGATGATCGTGAGCTGACAGATTCTTTCCTCTAGAGGTCTGCCTGCTTTAACAGATTGATTAGACTATGACATATTAAGTTCTTTCACAAGCTATTAGAAAACCCCCATACTGTACATAAAAAAGTGCCTTCCACTGTTGTAAGAGTATATACAAACAATGGTAGATTAATATCACAATCTTTACTATAATAAAGATTTTATATATCAGGCATAATAATTTAAGACATTGTTCTTTCCCAGTTATGTTTCCGAATTGGCAATTTACGGTTGCACTATTTTTTCTGTATTTTTTTTTTACCTACCTAAAAATATCATTGCATAGAATCCTTACACAAAATAAGAAAAAAAAAATCCAACCTCAACCCTAAAAAGCACACACCATGGACAGTTATTGCTTTTCAGGGTGCTTGAACTAATGATGACACTAACATTAGAATTATGCAATGCTGGCTACCATAATTAATGTACATTTTGCCACTGAAAAAGAGAAAATATCATAAAAAAACATCAATCCTAAAAGTAAAAGAAAGAATCTGTGCCTAATCACCAGAGATACATCCATTTATACATTGTTTAGTGGTGGAAAAGGATCATGAGTGATCAATCATATCAGTGCTATGCCTGATATTTGAGTAACTACCTTAAAATCTCAAACACAATAAAACTGTCTTACTTTTTTTTCTTAAAAAAACCCCAAACCAAATGGTGAATCTTCTACTAATAACCAAATATCTGAGCTAGTGCAAACAGATGATTTCCTCCCCTCCTATACACAGCCTCCCTCGAGAACAATCAATCACTTCACAAGACTATTCTGCATTTTTAAAGTTCTGCTCATACTCTGAGAGTTGTCTTTTATATAGGATGAAATAAATGAAATCCATTCATGACTCCTTATTACTTTATTTAAATCATCTGTTGCCTTTTTTGTTCTTCAATGGAATCTATTTAACTTACCAGATTTCTCTTTAAAAAAGGATCTCAAAATCTAGACAAAGTCTTCCAGCTAAATGCAAACTGGACTTCCGTTGATACACATTCAGATGGTCATTACCTTATTTTCCAACTATCACATTACTAACTTATTTACAGGAGACAGATATAAAACACTTAGAGCCATTTTACTGGGCTAATAACAGACACAAACCCCAAAGTTTTATGCACTGACACACAACCAATAAGTCATTGCAGGTGACAACATCTCAAATGAAAAAGCCTGAGATTCACTGCAATAAACAAGACTGCCTTGGCTGATAATTGCTTTCTTTCCCTAGCAAACCCCTAACGACTTGCATTTTAACATGTGTTTTAAGCAACTTTTTCTTCTATTTCCCTGCAGGACTTGAGTTGCTTGGAAAGACCCAAGTGATGATTTCATGCGTAAAAGCTAAGGAAATTTCAAATTATCTGTCTGACAGACAGTATCAGCATGTGAAAAATTACATTTTCACAGACAGCTGCTCATTTGATAAGCTGCAACATTTTTCTTCTGCATAGAGAAAAATTCTTTCTCTGAATAAAATGACCTCAAGTTTCACCAAAATTCTTAACCAAAAAGATTAAAAGGCTTCCCCCCTCCCCCCCAACTTTTTTCCCAGGCTCAATTCCTACTTATTCCAGTAAGCTGTAAAACTTGAACAAAGTAGAGATTTATATTCCAGTTTTCACAAGTTCCAGATCCTTCACAAATATAAGAAGTGGAATGTTCTATCTCTTTGTATGTGTTTGACAGGTTTCATTTTTTTTCCTATTACATTCTAAAACATAATTCTGTATATATATGCATATATATACGTATTTCACTGTATGTACAAGTATGACTGTATATATACACATAGATGAGTGTATAAAGGGCGTATGTATGTATGCAAAAAATATGCACCCATAAGCTTTCATATCAGATGTATATGTATAGTATGCAAATTAAGCTTAGTTCATACAGATGAATAAACAATAATCCTGATAGTAAATAGTACTGAAATAAAAGGCAGACAGGAAGCCTGAATACAAACAAGGGAGGGGGGAACAAACAAACAAACGAGTTCAAAGTTACCAACAAATATTTTCACCCACTATTTCTGAATGAGAATATTTTCTGTACATACCCACACTTATGCAGCAGGCATCAGGCCATCGAAATTCACTCTAACACCCTTCAAGCACTTTCCAACAAGGTGGTAGCATCCTCAGGTTGAACTGAGGACCTGAAATTTTATCATCAGCACTTGTATAACAGATAAGAATCTTCATACCAATCTTACCATTCTGAACCTTTAAGGTTAAATATATCACGTTCCTCTGCATCTGTTTTGTACAAATTGCTTAATAAATCTTGTAGTTTTACTTTTTCAGCTTTTTAGAATTGTTACTTTCATAAGGAAACAGTTGTTGAAGCAACACCAATTGTCAATACTGTATATTGCAATTTTACCACTTTATTAATCAAAAATAAATGAAAATTATGCACATAAATCTGTTAAAGCAATGTTACTATTATTTATTCTATTGTGTAAGATTTTGCATTGTAACTTACATAACATTTCTGAGCATTCTTTTTGCACAAATGGACTGAAGAGAGAATTCTGGGCAGAACCTGTCAATTCAACACCTCAACAATATTCAAATATACTGAGTACTCATGATTTCTGAAGAGATTACCTGTTTCCTCTATTTCATTTCCAACAAGACCATCGCTTTAGACCATTAAGAAATGCATTTTAGTGGCAATTTTTTTCCACTGATGTTTCTGAAATTCATTCATTTTCAAAATGAAGTAATTAAATCTGATTTCCACTGTACAATGGTTCAGAGCGGGTCAAGACAAAGAGGCCTGAATATTCAGTTATTACATCTCTCCAAATGAAATACACAAAAACTTGAAAACCAAAAGAAAATAAAAGGAAAAACAAAAGATCATTTTCAAACACAAAGTCAAAATAAAAAATCAACTTTCAGTATCTGGAAGCTTTGTGTGAATAAAACTTTAAGGTATGTTTAAAGGACTAAAAGGAAAACACAAATTAAATCTTTTACCAACGTTTTCTCAGTATTTAAGAAGAGCCAGAAAGAACAGAGAAATCCTGCATGATTAATCCCTTTTGGCTTAAATTTTCATCATAGGGAAGTGCTGGGTTTTCTTAATACTTAGGAGTGCACTACACTGCTGCTTTAGTAGAGCTGCAATGCATTTGCTCAGCCTTCGGTAAGGATCGTTGGAAGAAACACTCATGCCCTTATTGCCATGGCTGCCCTATCACACTCCCTCATCTTTTGTGACCAGAAGTGAACGTTATTTAGCTAGTAATGGAGTAGAGCAACGCTGTAAATAGAATTAATGTTTTAAGCTGAGAAGATTGCACAGAACCTCAATCCTTTACTACATACAAGTAATATGGGTCATCTGCAAGTAATACGGGTCACCCTCTCAAGAGTGAAAATACGCAGCCTTCTTCCCTTACTGGTAATAAAGCTACGGTCTTCTATTCTTCATTCCTTTCACACACAGGAATTATTTCACACTTTTTTTTTTAATGCAGAAGATAAAAACTGTACCTATGATAATTGTTTTCTCCACACCCAACAGCCAGACTGAAAAAGCTTAACCTCTACAGAGACTCAAATGACAACATACCAGAGTATCATATCTGTTGCATAATTCATCTTGAAATATTAATTCTTCCCTTTTGTCCCCTCACATCTGTGAGGTAGAAAATCAGTACTATGATTTTATTTCACTATCTTAATCTAGGATTTTTCTTAAAGAGTGTTTTGTGTGTCTTTCTATAGCTTCTGTGCATTCTGTATTCAGTTTCTCTGTAATTTGATTAGCAATAAAATATATAAGATAGAGCAGTGGATACCTTAGAAGATTCATGATATATAAAAAAGTATGTGAAAAACAAGAAGGTTGTTTATTTTTCCCAGAGACTGATAGTCTGCAATAAAGACTTTCAGATCAATCGTTAACTTCAGTGATTTCCATACTATTTCATTTGAAGTATTAATGAAAAAAAAATCTATTTTCAGTATCAAACACAAAGTAAGATTCAGAATTCAATGAAAAAGCCTGAAAAAATCTAGATTACAAACCAAATAAAATTTGAATGTACACAAAGGTGATACAATGAGAGCATCAAAACCTCAATTCCTGAATCCAAGTAATACAGAAGCACAAAACCTATGAATTACAGAAGTTTGACCACACTGAAAAACTCCAGAAAACCGAGCACTTCAAGAGAAGTGGGTAAAGATGGAGGTATTTCAGAAAAAATACATTCAGAAGTCATGATTGAAATGTAATGGCAGAACACCACTCACCAATTTCAGACAAGATCCTAGGTCCTATGGGAAATGATAGTCTGACCTAAAATAATGGAAAAAACAAACAAAGGGAATATACTTATGGGCAACCAACTCACAGGAATCCTTTTAATTAATTTTGTAAAAAAGTTCAACTCCTGAGCACACCTGCATGCAGTTCCTGCCAACAGGAAAGAGGTGCCCTGAATTTATGAACCCATTTTCACAGGAGTCCTCATGTTGCTCCACAGCTGAAAACAGTAAACAAGAACTGCAGTAGAGTGGGTGGTAAAGCTGTTATCCCTTGTTAGGCTGTAAAATCAGGGAAAAAAGCTAACCCTAAGAAAAGACTATAACCACAGTATGTGCCATTATTCACTCTGAGATGGACTCAGAAAACATCCCACAAGACAGATACTGCTGTGGAGAATCAAAAAATCCTGTAGGACTCAGGAAGCCTCTTTCTACAAATGTCTCTTTGCTTAACAATGAGAATATCAGTTTAACAAACAAAATGTTCTAGGATTACTTGCTTTATTTCAACCTTGACCTCTATAAAAAGCTGTTCTGAAACCAGTTCTATTTCTGTATGAACTTTCAAAATAATGCTTATTGTAGTTTGGCTCCTCAACTAACTGTCCAAAAATATAAATATACCACCAGTAATACAATATTTATTACTCAATGTTTCATCTTTCCAAATTTAGTAATAGCTATGATGCAAGCATTGATAAGTAATACGCATCCTATGGCAATGCAATATGATACTCTTAAGGCATCACCACTATGGAGCTCATGCCCACATGGCACAATGAAAGTTCCCATGATAAGCATGCCTTTATTCACTTGCCAAAACCCTTCAAGCAGTTTCAACTGATATCCTGTAAAATCTAATACTTTCACATCATTTAAAAAATAAGAATGATTCTTTTTCCATTAGGATAGGCCTCTTGCTTCTAGTCTATCTAGGTCAGACCAACATACTGGAAACCTTATTCAGGGAAAAAGTTATTTTGAGTAGGTTATTTAAAGGTTTCAGAAACATCCTATTTTCCTTTCCCCTCCCCATCTCAGAAGCCTATAACTGATGTATGACAGTAAAGTTCACTGTTTACAACAGAAAAAAAAGTCTAAAAATAGTGAATACTTTTTCAAAGTGTTACAATAGCAGAGTTTTAAGCAAAACCAATCTCAAAAGGCAGAGATTGCTGATCAGAACATAAGACAGAACTGTTAGAAGCAAGAACGTCAAATTCTTTTCAATCTCTCCTATCAGACATGCCCTGACACTTAACATAATAATTTGATGGTATACACCTATTTCTCTGAGGAAATTTTTTTTTAGTTATATCACAATAGAAAAAAACCAAAAGCTTGCTAATTCTAAACACAGAAAAGAGGGAATGAACTGGAACATGCTCTGCATTAGGATTAGCTGTGATTTATGGTCGTATCTATGAAGTGAAACAGATAAAGGATGAGCTGATGAAAATTCCGTTTTCTAACTGCTTTATTTTCATCAAAATTTAATGGAAAGGATACAGTGTAAAAATGATAGACAATAAAATGGTTTATATTCAAGAAAAAAATCTGTAGAGATAAGGAAGAATACCCCGTTCACCTGGAGCCTATGCTGCTCCAAAATGAACCACAAAACTTAGCTCCTTCTCCTTCTGAGCTCACAAGCATAGAGTTGCATTTGATACTAAAGTGATAAAACCTTATTTTTTTTCCAGAGATACTGGAAAACATTTCATGGGATAGTGATTCTGAGCATTTCAACAGTGTGAACATAGCAAAGATGAAGTTCCTGTAAGGGTTTCCATGCACGGAAAGCATTTCATTGAAGTCTAAAACATAGCACTGTATTTGCTGGAAAAGATCTGATGAGTATTCTAGAATCCAAACAAGTGAAATGCTAAGATTTAATCACAGAGGGGAAGAAGTGATATTCATAACTCAGTATTCACAACACAACCATAACTAAAAAAACAGCTCAAGAATTCAAGCAAACACTTCTTTATGTAAAGAGTAAGATAATTTCAAGAAATGTAATTACAAGTCTGAATGGTGATTCTATGACTGTGGATTTGCACTCAGTTTCTATAAACCAGCCTACTAGGGTGCAGCAAGTCAGCTACCAGAAGTATTGGGTGTGGTTCAACTCTACTTTTCCAGAAAACTTTTCAATCTCATTTTAGATCAGTAAGCTGTGACAGTTTCACAAGTTAGTTGCTCTCACAAGTAACTGACTGGGAGTTTCATACTTTTGTGCAAGGTTAACGTTCATGATAACATCTGCTGAATGTAAAAAACACAATAACCTTCATTTTCATAAATGCTATCAAGTTTGGACTGAATGTATCATTCCCCCAAATTCCACACAATCCATACAGCAGCTATAGACATAAGGACAGCAAGACTGTAGTGTTTATTTATATTGCCCTTCCTGAATACTGGATGATACAGATAGGTGGTCAAACTGTGACAGAGTCATAGAATGGTCTGGCCTGGAAGGGACCTTAAAGTTCACCCACTTCCACTGCTATTGGCACAGATACCATCCAGGGTAACATCCACTGGATCAGGTTGCCCAACTCTCTTGCTCGTATACTGATAATAGATAGTTCTTTGGTTTACGACCATTCCCTAAATATTAGATGAAATGGAAAAAAAGTCATGTGACTATTTCGTGCTGACACACTGAGTTAATTGATGTTGTCAAATAACAATTCTAAATTAGAATACATGTTTAAAAATAGGAATTGCACACAGCAAGTTCTCATCACCACTGTAACACCACCAGGTAAAGCTCTTTTCATTTCCAAAGACTGCACTCTACCAATATACAGATAGTCACAAAGGTTGAAAATTTAAATTTATGTTATTGCTAGCGGTTTCCTTCTCTCCTGCTCTCCTCAAACCAACATTTTCTGCTCTTGTTCTCTGTCCATATATTATTTGAATACATGAGACTCCACATATTATTCCCTTTGCAATATTTTCTAGTTTTGACTTACTATATTGTACGAATAGCAGTTTCTGTTGGATATGACTACATCCAGGAAAATAGATAATATTCTACCCCTAAATGTCTCCAATATTCAGAAAAAAGATCCTTTCCAGAGGAAGAAAATAAGCAAGAAGGAAAAATAAGTAAAATATAAAAATAACATAACATTTGAACCTGCAGCAATAACTATAGGTTTAGTCTTAAATATTAGCAAGTCTTCAATGTGAGACTAAAGATTAATAGCTTGAATATTATCTTAACAAGTCTCACATAAGCCCACTGACTTCATTAGAGTCATATGCACCAGAGCAAGAGCAAACACAACCAGACTCATTCTAAATACATACTGTAACACGCCCTGAAGTAAAAAGCTATGCTGTGGGAATGCATTAAATAATAATATACAACAAAAACCCTTCATATATTTAAGAAATAAGCATTTGTTAGTCTTTCAGTCTGAACATTTCTTTTAGTCTTTAGACTATTTTCAGCATTTTAGAACATCTGAACTTAAAGCAGTTAGACACAACCCAGATGTGTATTCTTACAAGTGAAAATAGAAGTAACGATAATTGAAAATACTGCTGTGAAAGTGCTAGAGTCCTGACTCATTTATTAACAACAGTAATTACAGCAAGTGTTAACAGTAGGTTAAGAATTTGATATTTGAAATGAAGAAGCTACAAGTGAAAAGATTTTTCTGACTTATGAAAGATTACTTCTCCTAGAAGCAAAATCAGATTTTAAAACCCGTATCTTTAATCTCTGGTTTGAGAAAGCCTATGCCCATACATAAAAACAAACTGCTGAGCTGACTTCCAAGAAGTACTTGCGGGTAAGGATTTCCTGACAGAAATGCATCTGAAGTTAAGGAAATGCTCCTAATACAATAACACGAGACGTCAGTGAGACCATCTTCTGTTTCTAAAGTAGCAGAAAAGGAATCAGATTAAAGTAGGTGCAGGTGGGATGAAGAACTAGGAGACTGGGGAAACACCAGTACAAATTTATACGCAACTTAAGCCTTCTACAAGTAACTTTTTCCTTTTCCCCCTGCCCCCTATAAAATATCTATATTGCAGATGAATTCATCAAATGGAAATTTTACAGATGTATTTTACAGATGTGTAAAACAACTTGTTCAAAAATGACTATATAGAATCTTACCAGAATACTGTTGCCCTGTCATAGTAAAACTCTGGCACTCTTCCACAATACTGGAACCCACCATCTTCATCTTTCTCCAATCCAGACATAGCCATTTAACATCCCATCACACAGACATTACACACTTAATAAAAACTAGCAATCATTAAAATTATGAACTAATCCTGAGTTATCAAAGTTAAACATAGTTATCTTTCTTAGAACCTGCCTTTAGGTCTGTTTAATGACTTTTTTGTCTAAAAATTTGAACAAATAATTTCACTATCTATTTATATTTTTCACATTAAAAGTACATATGCATAGCACTTAAATTTTCTAAGATGAAATCATATAGCTCAGACATGGTGCAACTCCCATGGTGCTTCTCTGATTGCAGCATTCTGACAGTAATCACTGGGTTTTCACATGCAAATCAGGATGCTAGTCTTACAAATCAGCTTTCCCTAGACATTAAGACTCACGTGGCTATGTTTGAGAACAGCTGTATGGACCATACCTAAAGAACAAGACTGGAAAAAGACAAAAAAAATCACCCAGAACCTTTTCAATACATATGACTGTACCCACACATTTCATAACTCTCCTATTTCCAACATCCTTATTTCTGTTAACAAGGAGGAAAATAGCCAGAACTAATGTTTCCACGTTGTAGTGTTTTGAAGGGTTTATTTTGTAATTTCCTTCATCCTCTGTTCCAAAATAATATCACTGCACTGAACAGGAAGAGGAAACTTTACTCTTCTATTTAATAGAAAAAAGATACAAGGACAACCCCAGTCTGGAGAGCAAGACAATCCAAACACACAATGAAAATAAAGCATACATTCTAAAACAAGATAAAACCTCTGGATTGTCCTTACAGTGAAAACTCTGAGTTAAAGTTGGGTGGTTTATGAAAAATTCGGTTTAGACCATAGCGGGACTGGTACCAAGTATATGGACGATTAATTGGGACTAAGATAAAGCATGAAGCTGGTACCAAACATATTAGAATAAACATTATTAACAAGATCAGGTGTTCAGAACTAGACACACAGGATAATGAATCCTGAATGTGTGAGAAGGCCAGACTGGAAAAACACGCCTGGGAATAAGTGGACTGAAGACGTGACTGAAAACAGTAATGAAAGTGTGGAATATACAAAACAAAATATCCTGTTTGTCATCTTGGTTTGGAAACTGAAGAGCTGCAAAATCTGCTTGAAAGAGAGAAGTCAGTGTACTTTCTTCATTTAACTTCTGTATGCCCTGCTGATTAAAAAGAATATGCCTAGAGAAAACTGCGAGGTCTGCGTCTCCTTCATCGTCACAGCCCTTTTCCTCTGATGAAGGAGACCTGCCCATTTTCCCAGTAGGCACACTTGGTGTATTCTGCTAGTGAAGAGATTTGAAGCAGTGATTTAGATGTGTGGCCAAGTGCCAGACAAACTGCCTCCTCCAATTTCAGCCTAAGTACCTGTCCACAGATTCTGTCACCACCTTTAGACCAGTCCAGGAGCTTTCTTGTTCTCAGCAACTGATAAAGTAAGATCAGATACATGCAATATTTACAAGGTGCTTACAGAGCACTTGGAGGCATTCTGGAAGCAAAAGCACTACATGACTTGACTCTATTCCAGTTTTGCCTTACTGTATTTTCAATTCCAAGTTCAAGCGCACCACTTAAGGACTGTTCTTAAAGTAAGAATGTAAAATAGAATAATTAAATTAGACACTTCTGAAGTTAATAGCAAGTGAAAATTTTGCAAGGTAATATACATATACTTCCACATTGATTTTGTTATATAGCAGTTGTTTACCATTTGTCATTTACATTGTATCTAATTTACCAGAAAATGCAGTCGTTACTGCTTCTATACTAAGGGACAAAAATAAGAGTCAGATCTATTTCAGTCACATACATTGGTTTCTTGATATGTGCTTTAACTTATTTTCTTTTAGACATACTCTGACCTGTGAATCCAAACAGACAAGAAGTAGAAACACCAAATGTAACAGGAATAAAGGTTTGGGCACGTTAAGAGATTATAAAGTTGTTCTGACCTTTAATAAAGCATTTGAGAGAAAAACAAAACAAAAAAAGCAAACAAGGTCAACAACAGTAAACTTGAATTGTTCCCCCTAGGCAAACCAAAGCAACATGCACAGCTCAAAGCCAACCTCCTTGGACATTGCTTGTTATACTAACTATTAAAACCCACAAAGATTAGGAGGTTTTAGTTGGTCATTTTTGTAGCTACAACTATGAACACATGGAAGGATATAGAAAGATAATGTGGGTACACTCATATCATCTGTAACTACAAGAACTGCAGTATCTGTCCTGGTAGAAACACCACATACCGACTAACTATAAAGACAATGAGGTGCAGTTGAGGGTAATTCCACCATCATATAAATCTGATGAAAAGAAAACATACTCCTGTGATTTTTCTTCACTTGATTAATATAACATTATGGTATCACTTCTAGGCTTAGTTGGGTGCCATATCAATATATCTGAATGAAATTAAGATCTCTGTTACTAAATGTAGCTTCTGAAGTCTATGTTCACAGAGGCTGTAAAATTTAGCCACACTGCTGCTGTATCAAAATTTAAACAACAAATAGAATAGTAGCATCTTGCTTCCATACACTTCCAAATAAGTTACCAATGGCCTTGTTTTGCAACAATTTACCTACACACCCACCCCCTTCATAACACCAGAGAATACTCCTGTAGGTAAGACAGCCAACGGCCAGGTCGCCACTCAGCCTTTTCATTGAAGTTACTATAGAAATTCAAAAAGAATGCACAGAAATCTGGGTCACCATGTAGGAAAGATGATAAGCATAAGCTAATGTGAAGTACAGCAGTGGACAGAGAAGATGAACTCAATATAGGAATCCCCAGTGCCTGAAGCCAGTAGATACTATAAAATTGCTGCCATACAAATCACATCACAGCATTATCATAAAGAGAATATTTCATTAAAAGTTCTGAATACATTTATACTTTCTAAAAACATCATTTCAAAGAGCAATTTTCTTTTTCTCTTTCAAAACATGCACACAGTGTGATTTAAATCTTCGTATGATGTTTTATGGTTAAATTAGTTCTTCAGAATTACAATGGCAAGTGCAAAGAAAAGCTTACACAAACAATGGCTAGAATAGAGTGCCCTACCAGTACCTTTTACCAAGACACAGTCTAGCTTTGCAACATAGTCTCTGAATAAATAATTTTTATTTAAAAAGTCAAACCAATGGGACTTTTTACTTATTTGATCTTATAAAGTGACCCCAAAACATATAAAAATAAGTTTAGAATGCCAAGGAAGTTAGGCGTACAGAAGAAGCTGAATAAAACCAAGCAATTAACTGGCATTTCAAAGACTTGGATTTCTGGGATAACTTGGCATCCAGGCATAGAAAGGCCTCTCTATGTTTACTGAGGTAATTATCATTGAAAGTTGATAAATAAAAGTGGGAGTGAATGGTTGGTTCCCACAGCAGGACGAGGTCTCCAGGAATGGAACTGCGTGAATGTTTGTGCTGGTACTAGTAATGCTCAATGCCTTTATAAATAGACTGAAAACAAGCTGAATAGTGTGGTGCCAAACTTCTGTAACAAGTTACAGTAAAAAAAAAAAAGACAAGAACCAATCATGAAGCAGTGTAGGATATTGTGTGGCCAATAAAACTACAGATAAGACAAAACATCTACAAACAGGAAGAGTCACAAATGAGGGAAAAATATCTTAATCTATCTGAAGGAGTTGAAAAAAGTAAGCAAGAAGTTAGGAACTTTCAGGAAAGGAACACAGTGCTTGTTTTACTATTTGCTACCCATGGTCTGTCCACCTCAATGCTGTGCATTATCTCAGTTCCCCCATCTCAAAAACCATACGATAGAACTGAAAATGATTCAGAGAAGGAAAATTTATGATGGACAAAGGTAAAAGCATAAATGCTGTGCAAGAAATCTCTACATATAGCAGAGTCACCTCAGTCTCTTTCCAGAATGACACAGCTGAAGGGAGAAATAACAAATATCTACAAAAACACGATCTTCAAGGTCAAGGTGATAAAAAATGATTCTTTGCTCTGCCTTCCAAAATAAGGAGAAGGCATCAGCTGAAACTAACAGGAAACATGTTCAAAACTAGATGAAATGACTCATCACCCAACAAATAGTTGAGCTGTGAACTTCTTTCCGATGGATGTTTAGAAAGGTAAAGGTTATACCTAGATTTAAGGGAGGGGGAAAACATTTAAGTAGGAGATGACTGTAAAAAATTAATAAATACATAGAAACTACATGCATCCCTGAAGCACTTGATCCAGAAAGCGCTGAAAGGGGAGTAAGAAGTAGCATAGAATCATCAGCCATTTTCTTACAGGAATCATTATAAAAAGAACAAGGTATTAAATAGACCCCCAGATTGATCTCCTACAGCTGCTCTGATGCCACACTGGATATAAAACCGTAGTATTACAATAAAGGTATAACAACCTTTTGCATAATTAAAGAACATCTAATAAACAAGAAAATGCTACATTTAATGTGGAACAGAAATGTAAACTGCACAGAGCTTGACAAAACTAGCTGCAAGAGGATTTTGAAATGTTACATCTTGGCCATGTATTTAAGAATTTGATATTACTCTATTACTCCACAGCCATTGTAAATGTAGGACTTTAGAGTCATTTATTTTAGGAGGTTTGTTGGTGTGTTTGTTTGGTGTTTTTTTAAGAAGCACAAATATAATGCTAATTCTACAATTCACTTTAAATTATTTTGTCATGAAAGCTTAAGTATTTAGGAAAAGACTATAGATTTGGTTCTAATTTTTGCAAGCAACATCTAGCCATCTTTCATCACACGTCTATTTTTTTCAGTGCCACTTAGTTCTCTGCACAGTTCAGACAAAACACAATCTATCGGCTATTATTAGACAACTGTTGTATTCTCTCTGATCAGATAGGTGTACTGTCTTCATCCAGATCATCATTACAAACACAAATCACCCACCTGGGGTGGATGCGGGAGGTTTAACACAAAATAACATTTTCAGTGAATTATCCATGGCTACTCTCCTGTGCAGATTTCTGATCTCATTTTTATGGCAAAAATGGACAGTCACTGTAAATTACTGATAACAGTGAAACAGGTTTTTTTTTCACCAAAACAAAACACAATAGATGGAGAAAGGAAGACTGTCAGGTTAGAGATTCTTTTGGCAAACTGGACACCTAGGAATCCATCGGCCCTGATGCAATGCATCCATGAGTGCTGAGGAGAGCTGTCAGATGTATTTGCTAAGTCACTCTCCATTATCTCTGAAAGATTGTGGAGAACATCTGAGGTGCCTTACGACTGGAGAAAAGCCAGTGTCACTCCAGACTTCAAAAGGGGCAAGAGAGAGGACTCAGGAAACTACAGGTCCATCAGCCCCAACTCCATGCCTGGAAAGGTGATGGAAGCTCATTCTGGATGTCATCTCCAAGCATCTGAAGGAAAAGAAGGTTATTGGGAGTGGTCAACATGGATTCACCCAAGGAGAAATCATGCATGATGAATCTGATAGCCTTCTGTGACGGCATAACTGGTTGGGTAGATGAAGGGAGAGCCCTGGAACAGGCTACCCAGGGAGGTTGTGGAGTCTCCTTCTCTGAGATATTCAAATCCCACCTGGATGCATTCCTGTGGAGTTTGCTGTAGGTGAACCTGCTTTAGCAGGAGAGTTGGATGGGATGATCTCCAGAACTCAAAACAACTGGGGGGGGGGAAGGAGGGGTGTCAGGGTTTTTTTTTTTTTAAATGAAGTACAGTATGTGTTTTGGGTGGAGGAATCAAGAAATATATAAAATTTCACCCCCAAAATCATGTCTTCTCACAAAAGATACAAAGATGGAAAGGATTACATCCCATCTGCTTTTCCATGCCTCAAGCACTTCAAATTTAAATAACTAGAAGACTGCATTCTAATAAAATATTCTATAGAATATGAACCAACATTTTAACAGCTTTCTCTTTTTTTTTTGCTGCTATTTTCTTTACCTAACACTATGAAGTATATGACAACTGAAAACATTGCATTTTAGCCAGAAGCACACATCCTGAAAGCAGCTAGTAAATAAACTTACTTCAGAACTCTAAGACATTGCTGGAAATAATCATGTCAGCAAAGCTACCTCAGACCTAGACAAACACAAGAAATATTTTATTGCAAAAGTTACAATAGAAAACATTTCCTTTGCAGTACACATAAGGTCCTATAGCAGTGACAGGACTGAGCCATGTCCACCTACAGCTGTATTGTATTTTTTTAAGCAGACTATGCTTTAAGCAGTCACATGCCTAAGGAGCTGAAGAGGAGGTATGTATTCAGAGAACATCTCGAGATCCACAAACAGTACAAACGGACATCTCTGGTTTGGAGAAGTCCAGCTCAGGGAAAGACAAGAACTGCCAGTGCAGGTGCTGTCAAATGCTCCTGGCTAGCTTGCATCCTGGTTATATGCTGCTCCCTGCTACATCCCCTCCTTCATATATACGCACATGCTCAATTTAGGATCAACTGAGCTCTTAGTGCAATTGTCTCCACAGTCTAAATGCTTCAAGTAGTTACAACACCTATGAAGGAAGATTTTATTCAGATAGGCAGGCTGAGAAACTGAATGTGCTTCACATGTGAATTTTAATTCTCTCCTCTACATAGCAAAAAATGGAAGGACATAATAATGCCTGTAAGAAAAAAGCTCAGCAAGAAGGCAGAAACACTCACTAACCATGGTTCTTGTAGTACATACTTGAACTCTTGGGTGTAGACCCCTTCTGTAGCAGTATCATTTATCTTTTTAACTTCAAATCACATGGGAACAGTCAGGATTCTTCTACAACTCCCTTGTCCTGTTCAACTTCTATTTTTTTTATTTCATTTTTTTTCTAATTATTTCATGAAATATAATTATCCAATTTTGGAAAAAAAAATCCCCACTGTTAGAAATGGAGAGTATAATATATTTCACAGTGCTTTATATGTAGTCATGCTAAACCTATCAAATATTCTAAGCTACTAAGAAATATACAGCACAGCAGGCTGTGAGGTTGCTCTCTATTCTACAGTGGAACTGGCTCTCTAAATAAATACTTTCATAACTATAGCTCAGAGAAAGCGGGAAGGCTAACTCTATCCTGGGTTGCATTAAAAAAAAAAAGCCTATGACCTGCAGTACCATACCTATCCTTTGCTCCACTAAATTGTATACTGGAGTTAATATCGTCCATTGGAAGGAATAAGAATCCAATGCCAAAACTCTCTCTCTTGCAGAAACCTGAAATATATGAGTCAGCAGTCTGAGTACATCAGTGATTTCCACATGATTTCTTAGAAAATAAGGCAAGGAAAAAAACCCACCACAACCAGGATGAAGAACTCCATGCAAATACAGCATGGGAAAAAAAACCAAACCAGCAGAAAATGTAGTTACACCAGCTTATGTTCAAGCAAGAATACCATATTACTATGAATCTTCAGTGTTAAGTACAATAAAATACAAGCTCAGATCTTCATTTTTATTAACTTGACTATACCTTCTGCCTTAAACTAAAGAAAAAGGAAACATTACACTCCTCCCCAAAACCAAAACAATAACAAAAAATGCCCAAACCAAACAAAAATAAACTTCAAAGAAAACAGTTGTCATACAAATTTTCATAAACACTTAAATTACCTAAAGAATTTTGCCAAAGAAGATCAAAATCCTCATGTGAATGAGTTGAATACCAGTTCACACATTTGTATGGCTTTCAAAAGAAACATACATACATAGGATGGAAAAACAGGTTAGCAGTTACGTAGAATGACATTCTCTCAGTAAACCCTAAAATGTTAAGTACTAATCTCCTTTACTATATAGAATTCTGTGTCTACATTAAAAAAATCAGAAAGAAAATGAGAACATACCATCAAGACACCACTATTAAACGGTGACCACAGCACACGCAGGCTTGATAAGTCCAGAATTGCCTCACTGGTTATTTTTCTGTCCCCCTTACTGTATACATACAGAATCCAAAAGGATGCTTTAGGTTTTATGAGTAATATAAAACAGTTAACTGCTAGTTTTGCATGGTTGTCTAAATGTAAATGTAATGGCATGAAACTATTACAGTTCTCACACGTTCAAAATCATTAGACAAACCATCCTAACTGCCAAATCAATCATCATATTATTAATGTGTCATGTGTGACATCTTTGAAAAATAAATGTATCAAAAAAGCCTAAATTACTCTGTTTTACTGTTCATAAGTTTTGTTACATGTAACAGCATTCAAAACTGATTCTAGGTATGAAAGTAAAGCTGCTTTGGGAAAATCAGCACAACAAAGAGTCTCTGTATCTAAAGTTCCTGGAACTGATATGAACCACACATTTTATTACATATAATGGAAACTGGAAACATTAAAGCACATAGATTAATTCATTACTACTCAGTCCTGTGGTCCTTTGCTAATTCACCTTGAATTCATTGAAGTACACAATACTAAGCCAATATTGAACAGCATCAAATGCTGTAAAGCTCTTTTCCATGTGAAAACCACATTCACTCCACCAGTGTGAAAAAGAACTTTTGCAGTGATTGGGTGAGCCACTTAAAATATAAATAAAATTTTAAAAAGAAAAAATATAGTTACTAAAATATAAAAACATTTTGTGATAGCTGAATATCATGAAATCAATGTAAATTAATAATAAATATAATTCATCAAGTTTTTTTTATCCAAAGCATGGTGTGCATAGAATATTTAAAGCCAACTTATGCAAATAATACTTCAGTATTAATGATTAATCTTGCCATACTTTTTCATGTTAAGTACCTTAGCTTAAATGTAGATTTTTTTAATTGTTTTTTACTGTTCTTCCAAGGCAAAAAAATACATGCAACTGCAGGAGAATACACTTCTATTATAGCTCCTTACATGGCAGAAGAATTTCCTTAACAAATAACATATTTATTTTCATCTGACCTCAGTGAAACCTTTCAGATGGCCTAACCTCTGGGTATCTGTCTCAAGTATTTATTCTACATTTCCTGAAGGCCTTTTGGTCTTAACTCTCCTTACACAAGCTTCTGTAAGAGGAAAACCTTAAATACTGACACACAAGTCAAAAAGTGCTTCTGTTTACTATCTTAAGAATCCAACTCCTTTGAGACATATCTTGCACTGCTGAACAGTTCTTTCCCCCAAGATAAGGGCTCTGTTTTACATCATTTTCAAGCCCAGCTAGACTATCCCACACATATGCATATCAAATTAATGAAAGCAACTGTCCTGGTTTAGTTTGCTCAAAAGAACATATGTTTACACTTTTAATAGAAAGAAAGAGGAAACATTAAAGCTGTTCTCAAATTACAGTCTCCTAACACTATTCTGCAACATCTTTTTGAAGACATTTCCCACAAGGAAAAAAACCCAAAACCACAAAGCACCATTTTTACAGAGTGGCTTAGCACTGTGACAGGTCAACAGGACCATGTGCTGTAATCTCTGCCCTTCAAAGCCACCAAAGCTCAACTGGAAAAAGTCCTAAGAAACCTGATTTAAACCTCATGTAATCCCTGCTTTGAAGGAGAGTTTGAACAAGATGTCTCTGCCTTCAGAACGCTAGGAAAGTTTTCCTAAGTAACCACTAACTGGCATTTCTTTTCTCCTGATGCCCTGTTGACTCTCAAAAGCTGCTGTATCTAGCAGTTCATAGGGTCCAGCACTGTAAGGCAGGCACTCAAGAAACTCATAATCAGAGGTAGAACTGAAAAGTCTGTTTTAAATGATTTTACCAGGAGTTTGAGAGACAGGCAGAAACAGGACATATGCCCCATCACCACAATGCATTTCCAAAGGTTGTCAATTAAGTCATAGGTCTGTCTACCCTAACACTCTGAACTTCACCCATTTTTTCCAGTTCAACACTTTGCACATTCTCCCAGTCCTTCCTCTACAATGAATGGGGAGTCTTGAAGAAACAAGCAAAGCTTTTTTAGAATATGCATAAGCTACACTACACATAAATATAAGAAAACCTACAACAGATTTACAATAACCCTGACTAACCAGGGTATCTAGTTCACTTTTCTTTTGGAAATGTCAGAAACTGAGAATCCAAAAGTAGTTCAGAATTCTACTCAAAAGATTTAAGTGTATCTCTGCTTCAAGTAAAATACTGAAGATTTTTACCACAATTCTAGTAAAAATCAGTATTTTCCAGTGCTTTGTTTTAAACCTCAAATCACATTGTAAAACATTCTATTTGGATTGAATTGTCTAATGTCTAATTGTCTAGAGATGCTTTTCAGCCACAAATCTGCTTAATGTCAGTCCTGCAATCTTACAGAGCTAGCTTTAATTAAACACATAATTGTATCTACTATGCACAAAGCATTCCGTTGGAATTATACTAATAGAAAAAAATTCCGACATTTTCCAAAGTGACATGAAAGCAATCTGTTCTATTCTGCCATCTGCCTAAGTAATCTATATGTTAACAAAAAAAAAATAAAATAAAAAATAAAAAAAACCAAGTTCCTGAAGCAACCTATATGCCTCAAAAAAAAGGCAAAAACTCGCAAAAAACCAAGTTCCTTACAGCTACTAAAGAAAGGCAACCAACCTCTGATTAAGTCTGCTATATTTTTTTTCCTTAATTTTTTTAATCTTCTAGGTAGTTGTGCAAATAATTATACTATGAAAACATGGAAACTAGTAAAACATTAGAAACATTGACAATAACTTGGCAACTAAAAAATATAAGATAAAGCAGAGTAGCATGCATTTTTGAGATTGCTTCAGCAGATGCTTGTCATTGGGGAACACATCCCTTCTACAACTCTCACAGCCAGTGTTTAGCTTTCCTCACTCTAATAAAAAAAAGTACAGATTCTTCTGCTTAACTGGCCTTAGGAGTAGACTGATGGGTCTAAAAAGTAGGAGGATTACACAATCTAGTTTATGCTTCAGTAAGACTTCTCTCTTAGCAAATGTGCAATTTGAAAGATATTAATTAGTATAATGCTACCACTGTTCCACTCCAGAAATACATCCTCAGACTTAAAAAACTGTTAAGGATACAACAAAGCCTTCAGTGAGCAAAGCTGAGGATGGAGATATGGGTAAATGCATACAAATTTTGCCACTTCAAGAAACAAGCAGCACATTCACTCATTACCTGGGCATGACCTGCTACACAAGGAAGAATACCCAACTCCTCTGTTAATCCAGGGCAGCAGATGTATTCCAGAAGTCCCTAATTCAACCTTTTAAGTAGGGCTTCAAGGAGGAAAAGGTTCTGCTAACTTCACATTGGTACTTCTAAAACATTTTTTCACTAAATTTTTCATATTTTAAAACATATTTTCACTAAATCCGTCTGCTAAAAGCAAACTAATCTGTTGTCCTGTCAGTGACCTTGGTAATGCACTATTAAAGAAAATGAAAAAAATTAAGCTAATAGATGGCTTAAATGTCCCTCAGAAACAAATAACTCTGTTATTTTTGTTTCTTTACATACACTTTTAATAAATAATACATAACTAGATAATTCCTATTCATGGACAGAGAAACTATTACTTTCTAAATTTTTCTTTTTTGAAGGCAAGAGAGACTTGCCAAAAGCCGGTTAGCCAGCAGACTTAGCATTCTTTTTCTCCTCCCACTGGTACTCCAGAACCTTAATGCTTCCGGTCACTTCACACACATATTTATATTCATCACAAAACAGGATTACCTGGCAGTGTTTTGCAAACTGAAACAACCGATTACAAGCAATGCACTCCTCATCAGATACTGCAACATTACTTATTTTTGCATCCTTCTATCAGCACAAAAAGCACAGAAAATTCTAATTAGAAAGCAATCACAAAACAAAACGATATTTCACTAAAAGGATCAAACCCCCACCAGCATACATTAATAGACTGTTTACAAATTGAATTGCTACTTTTGTCAGCTAACACGTAAATCTGCCAGAGTTTAAACAAGCTATAGCTACTTTCTGTGATTTTCAAAAAGCCCCCACTGGCTTTTATTTGTTTTATGAGAAACCACCAACTGCACAAAATCAGATTATCTTACCAAGTTGTTTTTTTAAAATTTAATTTATGATTACTATTTTGTCCTCATCTTAGAGGTTCCTATGTAATTTATCCTTTTTCAGTGAAGCAGTACTTGATTCCAGCCCTACAGCTATCTTGAAATCTGTAAACTACAACCCTGACAGGCACCAGTAAGCAGACTTTACTGAGATTAACACAAAAAATGACTGCGACAGTGCTTAAAATATGTATTTTTAAATTACGGTAAGAAAACTGCTTGAAATGACTGAACAATTTAAAAAAAGTCTTTATAAAAATAAAAAAAAATTCAAAATACTGCACTAAATGTCATGGTGCACCATACTTAACTTGACCCAACTTCAAAAGGCTGAATAACCACCAAACTCAACTCTGTAGCATAATTCCTTTCCATGCAAGGAACCTCTACCTTCTCTCTTTAACAATAGTGCAAAAGCCTGGCAATTCCCAAATATGCTCAGAATTGGAATGGTCTCCCATTTAATTCCCTAATAAAGGCATCTGTGAGGCCTTCAATATTGTTATCATTTCTTTTGCACTGTATTGTAAACTTTCTCAAACACTAAATGTAGCCCCAATGCCATTTGAAGGAAAAATTATCCCTCAAAAAGAGATAATTGTGGACACTGCAGATCCAGAAGCATCAGCCAGAATGCTACCGCTATATGTAGCATCAAAATACACATACCATTAGACCTTTTTATGTGGAGTAATTTATGATATGGAGTATCTGCATATACCTGTACATGTAAAAAATATAAATGTTTTCCCAAAATGTGGATCAGGAAAAGGCTCAAAATAATAAAGTAAAGGCACTAGCTCTAAAAGTTGTGGGGAAAGAAATACATTACTTATAGGAGAAATTTTATGAACAAGATCTCGTTACAGCCCACTGGTTAGAGGTTTTGATGGCCCTAGATAATTCTTTAACCTTCAAAGCTATAAAAAAATAAACTTCACTAAACTTTCAAGGCAGCCTAGTGCTTAAAATATTTTCTGTCTGTGGTAGTAGATGGGCTCTGTTTCTTGATAAGTGAGGTTTGAATGAAAGATGACATTTAACCCTGGAATAGTATACCCTCATTTAAACACAAAAATGCAAGATGACCCTTCACGTGTGTCATGTCTGCACAATACATTATGAAACAGTCTATCAAAGAAAGACATAGAGTATGGGCAATAAACAAAAAGCATAAGCAAACCAAAGATGTATATTCATTTTGAGATGATGTGTCCACAACAAGATCTAACTGTCTAGGGTATAAAACATTCTGAAAATGCACTTAAAGATACTACAGTGATTTACAACATTTAAAAATGTAGCCAATAATAAACAAGTTTTGCAAAATCATGTTCTGGGTTTTTTAAATCAAAAGTAAATTTAATACTGCAGAACATATGAATGATGTGAGTGAACAAGACTCTTCAAGCATGCTAGTAAGAATAATTTGAATCTCTGCTCAGAAAGCAGGATTAGCCAATTTAACATATCACCAAACTGTACTACCCACAAAATGTGGAAATTAACTGAACTGTATACATACATACATACTCACTCTTACTTCATGTAGCATGATGGTAGTTTCCACATAGCAGAGTTGTCAAAAAGTTCAGGTTATATAGTTTAACCTGTGCTGAAAAACCATGATGATGATAATTCCTGAAGAGGTTGTGGAGAAGACACACAGTCTATAAAGAGAATAGCAAAGCAGTGGCTGCAAAACACTACAGAATTCTTGATTTTATGGAGCTATCCTGTTGTATTCTGATCCTATTCCCATGGAAAAGTTCAAATGAGTTGATTATCACAGCATACTTCCTTGTAGTCCGATTGTTCCCTCCTTGTAAACCAACATTAAAATGGAAATCTCTGACAAATAACCTAATTCAAAATATAAAATAAAATAAGTCTCCGCAATGACTAGCAATGTTGAAGCTACAAGAAACTAATGCCCCAGGGCAAACAAGTCACACCTGATTTATGTTCTACCAACACAGAATAAGCTAATAGTGTCTGAAACAAAATCGAAGGTACATCAGAAGGTGCTGCTTTCAGCAGCTGAATCTGCTCAACTCCATGGCCCAGACAGCTACCTCTGAGCCACACTGAATTTCAGCCAACATCAGCATGCAGAAGCCCAATTTCAATTCATTACAAAATGAAAAGCTGTAACACAACAGTGGCAATATGCACATGGTTCATCAGAGAAATAAAGCGATTCAATACTGGTAAGAAAACATGAACTGCACTTTAACTTTTATCTTACACATGTGGCTTAATGTACCTTCTTCTGGAAGAAAGAGTGTTTTAGCTTTGAGTCAGCAGTGTGTTCAACAAAATTTCAACAGGCTACTTTCAAGTCTACGAATTCAACTTCCTCACTTAATACATTATTTAGATTTAAGTAAGAATGTGACCACATGGACCCCTCTCCCTCAACCACAGGTCACACTGCTCCAGCTCGTGCTCCAAATATTGAATCATAGAATCATCATAAAACAACCAGGTTGGAAGAGACCCACCGGATCATCAACTCCAACCATTCCTATCAAACATGCGAATATAAACATGTGAATATATAAACATGTGAATCTCTTCATCTAATATTGCTAAATTTATCCCTAGCAATTTCAAGCTACCTTGGCTGATTTTGAATTTATTTGAGTTTTCATACAATCTTCCAGAACATCTCAATAAACACAACCTCCAAACAAGGAGTTTTCTCTATTCACGTTTTCAAAACATCTCTGTGGTCAAGCCCTGAGTAACTGAGAAAGAATGAAAATAAAATTGCATTCTTATCTTAAAGATAACCATACTTCCCTTTCCTCCGTTCCTCTGCTACTTGAAATTTTCACACACAACTTGCTTCTAGGTTTTATGTACCACCAGCAGCACAGCTGCCAAAAATACTCCTGATGCTGCTGGAGGCACTTTGGGCTCAATTGCAACTACAAAGAAAAGCTGATATCATTTGTTACCTCCCATTTTTTTCAAGCCTATCATGGTAGGCTCAAAAGGGCTGGGGAAAAAAAAAAAAGGTAATAAAGCTGTAGTCTGTCTAAACAGCCAAATCCAGACAGTAAGATAGAGTTCAGCCTAAAGACATTCACTGAACCGTAACCTGGAGTAACAACTGTAACTCAGCACTTCAAACTCCACACACTCACAACCCAAGGTAAAGGCAAGTCCTCTCAAAGTCACAACTAACCGCAAAGTATAGAAAGGGAGATTTGCTCCTATAACTTGAACAATACGTAGGCGCTGGAAAAACTATTTGAAATTGGTCAATGGGGTTAAATCCAGCTGGAGGCCAATCACAAGTGGGGTTCCCCAAGGCTCAGTGCTGGGTCCAGTCCTGTTCAATGTCTTCATCAATGACCTGGATGAAGGCATTGAGTGTACCCTTAGCAAGTTTGCAGATGACACTAAGCTGGGTGGAAGTGTCGATCTGCTGGAGGGTAGGGAGGCCCTGCAAAGGGATCTGAACAGACTGGACCGCTGGGCTGAGTCTAACGGCATGAGGTTTAACACAGCCAAATGCCGAGTCCTGCACCTGGGGCACAACAACCCTATGCAGAGCTACAGACTGGGTGAGGTCTGTTTGGAGAGCTGCCAGGAGGAGAGGGACCTGGGGGTGTTGGTCGACAGCCGGCTGAACATGAGCCAGCAGTGTGCCCAGGTGGCCAAGAAGGCCAATGGCATCCTGGCTTGTATCAGAAACGGTGTGACCAGCAGGTCCAGGGAGGTTATTCTCCCTCTGTACTCGGCACTGGTGAGACCGCTCCTTGAATACTGTGTGCAGTTCTGGGCCCCTCAGCACAAGAAGGATGTTGACGCTCTGGAGAGTGTCCAGAGAAGAGCAACGAAACTGGTGAAGGGGCTCGAGAACAGGCCTTATGAGGAGCGGCTGAGAGAGCTGGGGCTGTTTAGCCTGGAGAAGAGGAGGCTGAGGGGAGACCTCATTGCTCTCTACAAATACCTGAAGGGAGGTTGTAGAGAGGAGGGAGCTGGCCTCTTCTCCCAGGTGTCAGGGGACAGGACAAGGGGGAATGGCCTCAAGCTCCGCCAGGGGAGGTTTAGGTTAGAGATTAGGAGGAAGTTTTTTACGGAAAGGGTCATTAGGCACTGGAATATGCTGCCCAGGGAGGTGGTTGATTCGCCTTCCCTGGAGGTGTTTAAGTTACGAGTAGACGAGGTCCTGAGGGACATGGTTTAGTGTTTTGTGGGAGTGGTTGGACTCGATGATCCGATGGGTCTCTTCCAACCCGGTGATTCTGTGATTCTGTGAAATATGTCAGCATAAGAAACGTTACACAGTCAAATCACAGAAGTCTCACTGAAGAGGCCAAAGCACTATGATGAAGCTCTGCAGTTTCACTCTGCACAGTGACAAGACAACTTGAATCTCAGTGTCATTGCTTGCATCCATTTATGGCCTTTCAGTCATATAAAATCAGTAACTCAAACTGAAGGTAAGAGATGTCAAGCCAGTGAAAGTCATAGAGAACAGGAGAGTGCTGGCTAAGTGTTGTTAATAAAGCTGGGTGTTGATCCCTTCCTTAAGTAAGCAGAAGAAATCAATATAACTGAATTCAGCAGCCCATTTGTGTGCTCTCAGCAATGAATCTAGTTGTGCTAGGGGCTTTCACATCGGAGATTTACTAGAATTAAACAAGAAACCTTTTATTCATGAGTTAAATGGATAAACGCTGAAATTGTAGCAGAAACCTCCAGGACTGAGACCAGATAGAATGTCTGGAAGGAGCCCTTATCTTTTACAGTGGGAAGCAAGTCTAAATAAAAATACAATTCTATAGTTTAGGCAGCTGAAATTAGGCACCAAAGAGAATTGATTCCTCCTCCCACTAGCAGCAATTCAGATCAATACCATGGGATAGAAACACAAACACCCCTTCCACAGATTAAAGCACCATGTGACAGGCTGACTGAAATTCATGTCTGTTCCTCAGTCTCCAATGAAAGGGCAGATTCTTGCAGAGGACATTCTCTTGAACCTTGACCCCATTTGTGCCCGGCTGAAAAGGCATCTAACCTATTATTTTGTCTTCCAAATTGGTTATGTGCACTGAAAGAGAAGCAAGCACCTACCCAGCAGAGGCAAATAACCAGGCAGCAATAGATACAATACCACACAGACACACAACAAACTAAAACCTCAAAGACCACACCAGGGTTTTGCACCCAAAAATGGCAACAGGAAGCTAACTGTTCTGTAGCCCTAAACTTCTGTTTGCCAGAGGAAGCTGGCAAGTTAAATTACAAATTACACACTTACAGCAATTTCAGAAGATTTGCCAGCAAAATAATGGATGTAAATTGTTATGACCTCTTGCTTTTCCATGTACCAGGTTGAAGCTCAGCCCTTGTAAACTGTGTCATTTGATTCTTTCACACAGTAGGTATCACACAGGCTGGAAGATGGTACTGAGGTATTACAGGGATTAAAGCAAGCCTTTGATCTTCAAACTTGGCTCTTGCCCAATGGGGGACAATTTAATAGTCATGTTGGTAGGGAACATTGATGGCTCTTCTGATAAAATGTCATGTACATCAGTAAGCTTTCAATACAGAAATATGTGATGCACATACAGGAGTAAAGCTTTCCAGAATCGAATTTTTCAATCACATCACTACTTGCAACTTCAGAAGTGTTTGCTACATTTTTTTTTTCCTTAGTGGAAGAAACACAGACTAAACCCAGACCTTCAACATGTACCACGGAACTGTATGATTTTTTCCCGATCTTTTTTTTTTAATGCAGATGGATTTACTGCTAACCTAACTGAACAGTCACAGCCTGCCCACCAAGGAACACATGCATTTATTTTCAGACAGTTAAGATAAAATAAGCATAGGGTTGTGTACAAGTTTTTGGCAGAATACATATATATACATATATATACACACATATATATATACACACACATATATATATACATATATATATATATAGTGTTGTACACAGAAATGCAAAAAAATCAGAACTAGATTCAGAAGTAGATTAAGATGATTTAAACTTTAGTGAAGGAAATCACCCAAATTATTCTCTCTTTCAAAATTTCCTATGAGACTTCTTCCTATAGTACCTCCAACTAATAACTCTGCTATAACAAGTATATTCAGAATTCAGCTACAAGTTCATAATTCACATCTAAAAGAAGTCCTTTTCCACTGTACATTTTAGACATATATCCGTAAATAAAACTAACACAGATTTTAAAAGGTTCTTGCTAAACACACTCCAGAAACAAGAGAGTGGTCAGATTAAGATCATTACAACTGTCAGAGTGACGTTTCAAAACAGTGACATGGAAAGTCTGAGATCACACACAGTGCAACCAACACGAAGCATTCTTGAAGACCTGATCTTTAGCAAAATGGAAGAGATTTGAAAATAGCTACCTCTGCTGCATACATGCTAAAAACCCACAATGCAGTTGTGGAGGTTGCCCACAGAATTAATGGATGCTCCATCCCTGGAGGCATTCAAGACCAGGCTGGATAAGACTTCAAGCAACCTGATTCAGTAGAAGGTGTCCTTGCCCACAGTGGGGGAAGGGGGGGGAAGAACTGGATGATCTTTAAGGTCACTTGATAAACAGGCATATGATATAGGGGAGAAACTTAGAAAGAAGTTAGAAAAAACTTACAGAAGGGCTTAGCTCAACGGAAATCACACTGTTTGCTAGTAAAGGCCTTGAAGATCCTGGGTGTTGACAAGAAAGGAGCTCCTTCACAGACATTCAATGATAATGGAGAAGCTGGAATGTGAGCAACAGCAGAAAGCCAGNTGGGATGCTCATAAAGGAGTAAAGCTTTCCAGAATCGAATTTTTCAATCACATAACTACTTGCAACTTCAGAAGTGTTTGCTACATTTTTTTTTTCCTTAGTGGAAGAAACACAGACTAAACCCAGACCTTCAACATGTACCACGGAACTGTATGATTTTTTCCCGATCTTTTTTTTTTAATGCAGATGGATTTACTGCTAACCTAACTGAACAGTCCCAGCCTGCCCACCAAGGAACACATGCATTTATTTTCAGACAGTTAAGATAAAATAAGCATAGGGTTGTGTACAAGTTTTTGGCAGAATACATATATATACATATATATACACACATATATATATACACACACATATATATATACATATATATATATATAGTGTTGTACACAGAAATGCAAAAAAATCAGAACTAGATTCAGAAGTAGATTAAGATGATTTAAACTTTAGTGAAGGAAATCACCCAAATTATTCTCTCTTTCAAAATTTCCTATGAGACTTCTTCCTATAGTACCTCCAACTAATAACTCTGCTATAACAAGTATATTCAGAATTCAGCTACAAGTTCATAATTCACATCTAAAAGAAGTCCTTTTCCACTGTACATTTTAGACATATATCCGTAAATAAAACTAACACAGATTTTAAAAGGTTCTTGCTAAACACACTCCAGAAACAAGAGAGTGGTCAGATTAAGATCATTACAACTGTCAGAGTGACGTTTCAAAACAGTGACATGGAAAGTCTGAGATCACACACAGTGCAACCAACACGAAGCATTCTTGAAGACCTGATCTTTAGCAAAATGGAAGAGATTTGAAAATAGCTACCTCTGCTGCATACATGCTAAAAACCCACAATGCAGTTGTGGAGGTTGCCCACAGAATTAATGGATGCTCCATCCCTGGAGGCATTCAAGACCAGGCTGGATAAGACTTCAAGCAACCTGATTCAGTAGAAGGTGTCCTTGCCCACAGTGGGGGAAGGGGGGGGAAGAACTGGATGATCTTTAAGGTCACTTGATAAACAGGCATATGATATAGGGGAGAAACTTAGAAAGAAGTTAGAAAAAACTTACAGAAGGGCTTAGCTCAACGGAAATCACACTGTTTGCTAGTAAAGGCCTTGAAGATCCTGGGTGTTGACAAGAAAGGAGCTCCTTCACAGACATTCAATGATAATGGAGAAGCTGGAATGTGAGCAACAGCAGAAAGCCAGCTGCATCCTGCTCTGCAGTTTTGGAACTCGACCAGAATGAGACTGCACCTGTGTACAGATTACGTTCAGTTACAATTCATGAGGAAAATGAAGGCTTCTTCATCTCTGAGACCTCTGGCCACGACCACCAGAAGACACCGCGCAAGCTGAGACTGGAAAGATCCTTCTAGAACTAATCATAATACAAAGCAGGGAAGGTCATGAATATGCAGTAGGCATTTATGAATAGGCATGTCTTTACACTATAAGTAGCTGTTGTTAAACAAAACGGTGTGCAAGTTAGGAGGATTAACCCCCTCATATACATCGGTGAATAAACATGTACCTACTTTATAATCCTTAATTAAGTTATAGAGTTTGATTCCACAAAACAATTTCCAACCCAAACCATTCAGTGATTCTATAGTTTCCTTTTCTGAAACCCTGGTATTACTTTACAAAGAAAGAGTGTAATATTATGAGGTTAAATTAGCGATTAAGACTAGATTTCTTTAGGAGATAGAGCAGGAAATAAAACCCAGGAGTCCTATGTGCTCATCACTAGTCAATGAGTCTGACTGCTAAAAGAATAACAAGGGAAAAAAATCAAAGTAAATGTAAATTACTTTGCATCAAATTAGATATGCACACTGTAATTTCTTCAACAAAGGAAAGAGAAAAAATAGGGGTTTTATTCCAACAAATTAAACAGTATTATCCCTGTAGGGAACTATCCTACATGTGCTCTTTCTCTTCACAAATATTATGCAAGTAGATAGAACTCCATTATATGTCAGAAAGAATATCTAATGTATATAATATAATAACAGAAAAACATAATGCCAAATGTTTGATATCAGTTTTTTTGTCTGGTTTCATGCACAGCTATGCCCATGAAATCCATATAGATATGCTCAGAGAAGTATATTATGTAAGTAGTTTTATATCTTACATCAAGTAACACTGAACACAAAAATATGACATCAATAGAGGTTTCATATTTCTTTCAGTTCAAAGAGGAACTTGTTCCATTTTAAAATACTGCCGTATTTTACGATACTGTTCCTATCAAGAGCATGAGTCCTAGATCTCATTCTTTGTTCCCCCCTACTTGTTTTCCTGAAGAGAGATTATCATCATTAACCTGTCAATGAGTACCTGAAGTTGTTCATATCTTGCATAATAAACTGTTGACAAGACTTTTTTCCCCCCACCTATTTTAAGATTTAGGTTTGAAATTAAACAAAAAGCCATTTATTATTATTGTGTCCCCTTTTTTGTTTAGAAAAATAGTTTATCATACTGAAAAGCTCATGTAGGATTCTTTTGACCTAAAGATCATTAAAAAATGAATAACTAAAATTTTAGATACTATGCATCTACCTTACTAATTGACAGAGACCTCGATTAGAGATAGAAAATGCAGTGGTCAAATCCAATGTTATCTGCTCAGAGCATTTGGCTTTGAAGTCAGATTATCTGATGTGTATCTAAAGAAGCAACATGGATACCAATCCATCTACTTACAAGGCTTATATTTACTTTTTCTTGGGAGATCCAGGTCGGGCTGCTAAGTATTATAAGTAGAGTTGGGAAGCATTAGTGCAGTACGGGTTTGAAATCAGTAGCTGAACTTAAAAAAACCAAACCAAACTGTAACTTATGCAGAAGAGTGATTTAATTTTACAAATGTTGCGAGAGGTCAGTAGAAAAAAGTACTATTTACCTCTTCCCTTCAAATCATCATCCTTCAGATTCCCAAGTGTTCTTTCCAAAGCTTATTTAACAGCAGAAGAAAGAGCAGAGTAGACAGTACAAGTTCCCCAGAAATCACAGACAGCTCAGAAGGCTGCAATTGGTTTCGGACACCTCATAATGTTCCCTTCATATCTCTACTCACAACAAATGACTTCTCCCATTTTTAGACATAAACCACAGAATAAAGATGTCGTCAAGGCTTTTCTCACGGCAATCTTCCTCCTCCAAACTATAGAAATCTAAAGTGAGATTCTCCAATTTCAGAGGGCACTACAGCCCTGCTACATATCTATGGAAAATGGAACCTTTTCCGCTATTATTTTTAGTTGAGCACCACAGCATGCTCTGGCGCCAAACGGGCAGAACTTTTTGCAAACACACATGCAGAGACTAATACTTTCTTATGACATGAAGCTGGCTATTGTAAATTCATTCTCTTTAGGAATACAATACTTTTTTTTTAACTACTAGATGACCAAGAAAGTTATTTTTGTGTAGAAGCACTGACCTAACAGAATTTATGTAAAAAGATAAACTTATTCTCTACTGTCACGTGAAAACAAAACATAACCCCTCCTGCTCATTGTCACCAGTTTTACTTTTATGGTATTAAGCTTTCCCTAAGTTACTTAGGCTAGAACGAAGACAAAGCTTCACAGCGTATGTATGGGTTGTCTTATACATGGAAAGGATGATCCTTATGGGTCCTTTCCATCACAGGACATTCTATGATTCTATATTTTCACTCCTATCCGCATTACATAAAAAACATTTACCAGCTGTGTCAATTGTTAAGATAAAATTTGGGAGGTAAAAGCCAAAAAAGGACACAAGTGTATTTAAATAAACTATATTAATGCGCAGGTTCCCCACATCTTGACTAAGCTGGCACACAATTTCTTCCCACTTGTATTTCTTTTCCTTTTCTACAGAAAGGCATGAAGTTAATCCTCTTCTAAATTTCAGTATATCTGTAAGTTCACACAGATAATTCCCAATGGACCTGAGATTTTATTAGCAGTTGTTTAAGTACTTACTTAACAAACTGAATATGTTTAACTTACTTAAGTGTTCTCTAATTGGAGATGGAATTCTTGCCCTACCTCACTTTATTAATTGTAGGTGATTCACTGCTGATTTACCTTATTTATGAAGATGAACAAAAACAAGGGTTTAGAAATTTTTGGCATTGAATGTATATGGCTGTATAGTACTTGAACACTGAGCCTTAGAAATTATCTGACAAAGTGAGATATTAAAAGGTACTATCCATGGGACCCATTAAGGTTGTTTGAGAAGGGCAATAAAATCACATAATATTTGCCAGTAGCACGTTCAACATTACCAGTAAGTCTGCATCATTAGTGACCTTTTCCTATCATTTTTCTACAGTAGCTCTAAAACAGAGTGCATTAATGGAAGTGCAAAACCCAATGTGCTGTTGCCAGAGAATGTACATTTTTTACTAAAATAATACCTGCTCAACAATTACATTTTTTTTTCCTTAGTACATATTTGGAGGGGTTGCTTTTTTATAGAGAATGGTTTTGGAAAAAGGCCAAAATATCAAGCCTATTTCACACATAATATAAATCCTCCTTGCTTCTCAACACTAAAAAAATCCAAAAATATGATATAGACATTTACCATTTTTTCACTGTTCCTTTACTTACACTTGTATTAAGTATAACAGGAAATAAAGTATATATGCATGCTTTTAGATTAACTTTTCTAAACTTTTAGTATCTGGGATTGTCAGTCTGGTTTTCAGACACAATTTTTGAAGTGGCCGTGTACAACCACCTGTGATTATATGGCAAGTACAATTTACATCCTTTGTACTCATTTTAATGACAGGAAATACATAGGAGAATGGCTAGTAGAATAATGAAAAAAAAAATCTTAATACCTCTTATTAATTTGGAAGCATAAAACACCTTTCTAATTCCTGCAATGCTAGTGGGGGAACTGTAGTAAAATAAGTTTCTCGTCAGCTTAAGATTTTACCACAAGAATAGCCATAAAATAGTGACATCTTTAAAGCCCCCCAAAATAAGTATACACAAAACGTTTCATTAAGGCAATTAATTAAAACCCCACTTTATAACATTGCCCCTAATCTAGACTTCTTATGTTAAAAGAATCAAACTGATTTGTTACAAAGTAAGATTAGCGGTTAACAACTGTACTGCTTAATAAGAAGGTGCATGGACCTTTGGAGAGAAAATCCAGTCTATCCCAATGAAAAAACATGAATCAACCAAACCAACACAATCACATCGTATTCCAGAACACAAATGCACTGGTTATTTAGAATAGTCTTTCAATATAAGCTAAGCGATTAAAACACTTAAAACTATGATTCTTGCCATCTGGAAGGACAGGCAAAAGAAACACAAACTTACTCAATATTGTCCTAAAAATGAGCTTCAAAGCTAATCAAAGGTACCAAACAAATGGGTTAGGTTTTCAAGCTCCCTTAATTTCACATTCAAACTGAAAAGCAATCAGATTTTACTGTTAAAAATCTACCCCTGAAAAGAAATATTCTGTGACCATCATGAATGAATAGCTCATGGTAACAATCACGCCTGAATACTTATAAAAGCATGACCTTCAGTAAAATTCTCCAAGCTATGATTTTCCTCCTTAGCATTCTTTGGGCAGCACTGTTCTGACACCTGTTCAAGTTACACCAGAGACTTCTTTCAAATGCTGACCAGATCTACAAACTTCAAACAAGCACACCCAATGCCATCCTGCAAATTCCAAAGGCATTTGTTAAAAAGTTTTGTAAAACTGATAAACAAGAAAGCAAGCTTATTTATTTTGGGAGCAGATACTCCTGATCAGGAACAAGTAAGTACCAATTACATAGAACCAACAGTACTGCTGTGCTCTAAAACACCTATGAGAGATTGATGGATATCTGTTGTATTTCCTTTTGCCCTGCAAGGAACATCTGTGTGCAGATCATGTTTTACTGCTTCAGGGATACCCCTTTCTCTGTCAATTGAAAATTAAAATGGTAATTTATGTCCTGTGCTTCTATACTGGACCACTGCAATGTTTTATTGTATGGTTCTTTGCATACACTTAACAGCTTATGTGAAAGCCTTACAGCAAGGTCATTTCAAAGAAGCCATTCCCGGTTCTGCTCCCTTCACCTCCCCACAACACCAAATGCTTTTAATTAAATAGGGCTTTTTTAATCTATAAAGGTTCTTAAATATTAAGTCAAAATTTGCCTTTGTCCTTTGGTGTGTGCCCTGTTTCCCTAACACACTCAAGCCCAACAAAGCTTTCCTTTAAAGGATTTCCCTATTAATTGAGTCTTCTTTCTCCCTCCTAAGCTTTTAACTGCTGTTAACCTTGTATGTCAGATCAACAATGCGTTACAACCATGTTGACAAACTTTGAGCTGTTAACTCCAGCCTCACAGCTCAATTACTTCATCTAATGTAAGCTTAATTATCCAAGCTGCTAATTCTGGTAAAGAAAGCAATCCTGAAATATTGTACCTGGCATGAAAAACCTTCCAAATGTATGGAAATTTACAAAAATTACACTTTGACAGCCTCATAACTGACAAGGCTGGATTCTTCTGAGCACACACTGATTTGGGACTGAAAGGACCAACATTAAATGACGATCCTTTCAATAGCATATGGAGTGATTGCAAGGCCCACTCTTGTAATCCCTGGACAAAAACACCTACTGAAATAAAAGCATGAACATAAAGAGCTGGATGAAGGGAATATATGGAGTTGCCTGCAGGATGTTTGCCTAAAACTGATTATGTCAATAAGGCCAACATGAGCCCTTTTGTTACAGCTACAACACACGTAAATGCACATGCACGCAGACACTGCACTTGCAAGCTATCTTCCATGACATCTATTTTAGCATCTTTCCTACTTTTAAGGAAAAGACAGATGATAGTTACCATGGACAAATGAGATATTAAATCTCCTGCTTCCCTCATGTTAAGGTACTCCATAAAGATATTACTAAAACCAGGAATATATCGTCACTTCACTATAGTATTCATGGTTCGAAATTCAGGAATTACTTTTCACACAAGGTACCCTAAAGGTGAAAATGGTATAAAAAAATAAATAATTAGATTGCTTTTGGATGGCAATAGAATTATTGGATGAAATTTTGTCCGGCATGAGATATTGTTGCTGCTCCACCTGTTAAATACTTCACAACAGGAAGATGCAATATGAGGTATATTCTATTTTACTACCATTATATTATTATATAGTGTGTCACCACTACTACAGATACCATTCTAAGGTAGAGTACACTTACAAAGTTACCATTTTAGTAGAGTTCTTCTGACTCCTACCAACTGGTCAATTGTCCAGTAGGTCCAGAGAATACAAAAGACTTAGTGACAAACTGATCACAACAGATTTCATGAACATTCTGTACTTTATGATTACAATGCTTTAGAACTACTTGTAGACGATAGACAAATTGAAACACTAAACGTTTGTTTGAGAACAAGGCTACATTCAGTATGCAAAAGGAGGATGTAAAGAGACAACACAGCACCCCAAGCTGTTTCAGTAAAGGCTGAATTCCCGTGGCTTATGGTTATAGGAACACAACAAGAGAACTGCATGCCACTTACATAGAGCTGTAAATGTGACCCATGCTCATGACATACTTCTACACAAAGAAATTTTTCATATACCATTCATTGTTTATCAGGGGTTCATATCATATTTTAAATTAATATATTTAAATATATTTTAATGAACATATTTAATGTATTTACACAACAGCATGTACCAAAAAGAGCATGGAAATGTCTAAATTGAGAATATCTCAAGGCTACCGATGATTATCACTGCATTTACTAAGGGAGTGATTAATCTTTAATTAACTAGATGCCACAGGACATGCGCAGATAATCCACAACTGCTCCACAAAAGAGTGGAAAGAAAACAAAGTTTTGTAGGTTTTCTAGGAAATTCTTAGGGCTTCTCAGAAATAGTTTTGCAAGATGAAGCAGGGGATCTTAATCTTTTTTTTTTTTTTTTTTACATCATTTGGTCTGCACAAAGAATCATAGAACAGCTGAGATTTGAAAGGGGTTCAGAGGTCACCCAGTCCAATCTCTGATCAGAACAGGATCACCATGAATCCAGAAGAGGGCATCTTAAGCTCTCTCCAGCCAGGGTTTTGAACACCTCCAACACCCTAGTGTCCTCCAGAGACAAGGCTTTTCCAGGTAGTCTGCAAACATTTTCAAGCAGTAAAAGGATGAGATTTTATTTTTTGTTTTCTGATCCTATTGTGAACAATGATTCATTAATCATGACCCCATGGATTCTTCCAAATGATTCAAGCTCATACTGTCACGTACTGCTGTAATTCTCTCTGCATCTAAAAACTGTGTTGTAGTAAAAATAAACTAGAGCAGTAATAGGAAACAATTCAAGGGAAGACTTTAGGGCTTAAAAGAGTTAGCTTAATACTTTAGTTTTAAAAGAATTAGCCTAACACATTACTACCTAAGAAAGTAAAATAAGTGATTGCTAATTATAGGTTGATGTCAGATGCTGACCGCACCCCTGACACAGCAACAGCAGCAAACCACCAACTGACTGCTAGCAGGCTATATGCTTGTGAAATGAATTCAAGATTTTGAGGAAGTTAAGCTTAAAGTGCTGTTAAATCTATGTAACAGGATATCTGTTCACATGTCACCTGTAACACCACCAACCCAAAACAATTAAAAAAAAAAGAGAGAAAAAAGTGGTTTCAAAAAGAAGCATTCTTAATACCAAACTTTAAATGTAACACATTGTCAGGGCAGCCTGAATGTTTTTTGCCTCAAACATTTTGTCACAACGGGCATTATAACCACATGGCTTCCCTGAAGTCGGCTTTTCCTGTCCGCACCTCTCCCCCCCGGCGGCTCTCTCGGGGGGCCGAAAGGAAGGGGAAGCACGGGGGTGGGGGCAGTTGCCATGTGGCCAGTGGGCTGGGGGGTCACCATGCGGCCGTGGGGAACGGTCACCTCGTGGCCGTGCAGAGGGGACGCGCAGCCACTGTGCTGGGCAGGAGCCTTGAGTGCTTCTCTCCACGCTCTCTGCTGCGCCTGCACTGAAATACAGACCTGCACTGCAGCAGCCCAAACCACGCGACCGGACCACGTGGTGATACCGTTTCTATTTCTCTTTCTGTCTTTTCTCCCTGCCTCCCCTCTCCCCCTGACCTCACGGCATGCGTGTCTGCTTGGATTGTAGGGGTTTTAAGCCACTGGGGGTTTATTTTTGTAACTCCAGACAGTTGCGTACCTCGGCTTGGTTTTGTGCCTCCTGTAATAAATACTATTTTCTGTTCACCCTGGGAGAGGTCCTTAAATCTCTGGATCGCTAAACAGACAAATGGACACCACGTTTCCTCTCTCCTCTTTGGGTTGAGACACACATGAACACTTCGAGGAGTGACTTGCAAAACATGAACATACTAAGATCTATTTATAAGGAATTTTAATCAGACATTATTTATAAAATGCTGTAACAGTTTTCAGTTCTGATCTTTAAACAAGAAGGACTGTAATCACGCTCTTGGAGATAATACAACAGGTATGGCACTAAATGTGCAGTTTTCAAATGTCCATCCTTATTGAACAGAAGAAGAGAAAGAGACCTGTGAATACATTATTCTCAAGCAACACAGCAATTAGATCAAAGAAAGTTCCCACAGCCAGGCACTCTTCATGGAAGAAGAGATGGGATGGAGTGGATGAGATGCTGAATGAACACAGTACAGTATCAGCATACTTTTCTCTTGTTAGACTTTACTTCAAAAACCTTTAATCATAAATTAACTCCTTGTAAATGTGTGATGCAAAAGATTTTGCAAAATTTGTCTAGCAGAGGTAAGACACAGAAGCAAGAGACCTAAATAATAATATGCAGGAATAGGATCTACCAGACATATACATAATTCTGTTTCACAGGTTACTGTAACACTACTAAGCAGGAAATAGCCGTTGAGTCTATGAGCAGTGTTATCTTCCTTATACTAATGTATTTCTCTAAAGCTTTCACCCTCTTGCTCTGAATTCAAGATTAAAATGATGTACTACTTAGATGTACAGTGGGTAGGGAAGAGGAGATAAAACAGAACATGCTGTTACAGTTCCTCTAGAAGACTCGGCCTAATTCACAATTTTAAACTCAAAAAAGACATAATTAAGGTTTTATTAATAATGCTAAGTTTAAACTGATATTTAACAGCAATTGATATGTAAATATTTTTTTCATGCACACATTTAATTTTTACATGAAAAGGAAATGCTAAAAAACTGCTTATGCAAATTGTCTAAGAATGCACATAGCTTTGTTTCCTTATTGCTTTTGAAAACCTCTCTTGACTTTTATTCAGGTGCCTCTTCCATAAAAGACAGCAGGGACAATTTCTGTCTCTGACCAACCATGACTGTTTTTTGAATTCCGACTCAAAAGCAAGAAAACCCCACAGGGCTAAACACTAAACACGTTAAGTCATTGCTTATATTAAGTTTGGTCTTCACCTTAGATTATTGACACCAGTATGACCCAAAGACAAGGCCTGGAACATTCACCACTAGCAAATTTCCTCTACCATCAGTTGGATACTGCCTTTTTTTCCCCCAGGATAACACATTTTTCCCCAAGTTAAGTATTTCATCAGCCTGTAAAGGATTAATCACAAGAGTTGGCTTGTCATGAAATTCCCAGAGAACCTTCATCACTGAATTCTCCTACTTTAAAAACATCAACAATAAAATATCAGTAATTGATAGCTCTATGTTTTTTCATATTCATTTTCTAGACTAGCTGACAAGCTGTATAAACTGAAAGGCTAACTATTCTTCACAAGTAGTGCAGAGAGCCAAATAACTTCATGATCTTAGAAACAATGAAGAAAAACAAAACTCCATCAGTCTGCAACATGAAAACCAGGGAGTAATATTGTGGACTCTCAAGGATACCCTTCTCTATTAAATCTAATAGCATAGTCTCCAATATCAGTTGTGGGTGGCTTCACTTGGCCTTTTAATTAATCTCTATCATACTGCAGCTGATATTTGCCACCTTCTCTCTGCAGCAAGACAGCCCTCATTACCTGACTAAATGCCAGTTTGTCACACACCTCAACAATTCATTTCTTTAAAACCAGCAGATCTTAGATTAACAGTGTGATTCGTTCTTACTTGTGAGAACATTCTGCTACAGGCTTACTCTTCTCAGAAATATCATTCTGTTCTTAAGGTGGTTTAGAACAGATTTATATTCTTTGTCATTCTTGTGTGAACTTTTTTCTTTAATCATCCCAAGTCACATATAAATAAAAAAAAAAGATGTAGTAACTTGTATTCAATTTTAAGTGCCTACCTTTGTCCAAGCCACTCATTTATTTTTATTTTACTTTTCAACAGGACAGACTAATACACTACACTAAAATGAACCATCTTTCTTAATTATTTGGCATTCTTCTCTGTCACATTTGCCTCTCTGTAAATTCACGTTGGAAAAGAGTACGTAGTGCAGAACCTGGAAAAACAGATGCTACTGTAACTGTGCAAGGGAGCTAATGACAAACACAACTCACAAGGCTTATCAGACTTAGCCAAAACAGAGGGTGTCCTTCCCTGTGGGACACGCTAGCCCGTATCAACAGGTCAAGGATCCAGAAGCCTTTGTGAGGGAATGAGGGAAAAAACAACTAGAAGTCCTCCATGACCATTCAGAATATGATGTTTCTGCCGGTTTAGCAGAATTTCTGTAGGACATCAGATTTTGAGTCCATTGGTCAAGCTGTTCTCTATCATACTTGATAGATATCTCACTGATACACACTCTGCCGGACCAGCTGCAATGTCATATCCTTCTGCTGTTCAGTAATATGAACTGATTTTGTGCATGGAGTCAAAAGCTTTCCCAGCATGCTGAATGATTTATAAAACAAAGGTGCTATTGTTCTAATAAGACAAAAAAATTACAGACCCTGGCCAACACAGAAACATGAAGTTCCAATGCTTTCTGCACTGTTTTTTGGTTAGCAAAATAATTCAGTATAAAAGCAGCACCACAGATTCTTGGATAACACTTCCTTATGTATAATTTCCCTCAGCACATGAAGACTTCAATGGTGCTTAAATACAAAAACCTCTATAGCCAGTTAGACTTATGTAATTGTTGATGGCTTATTAATTCATTGTGTTCTAATTTTTGTTTCTCATGTTCTCTCTATGCAAACAGATCAAGTATCTCATTCTCCAACTTCTCCTGTGTAGCCGCCTAAGACAATCAGCACATAGTCACTCTGCTGCCCCTCAGCTAGCAACCTTTACTAGTTACGTTGTCCACCTTTTCTTACCCATTTAGCAAGTCAACGTTTGAAATGAACTTTTGGCACTGGAGGAGGTGGTGGGCGTGGAAATCTGTTTCAGGCTTCTGTTTGTATTACCCTAACAAGATTACAGAAAACTTACTTTTTAGGATTTGGTCATCCTCATGACCTATCAGGAGCTTCCGTCACAGTGAAAAATCTAAGCAGAAACTTGAAAATTCCTCCAGAGGGTAGTCCACTAGCAACACTCCATCCAGGACAGTCACCGTATGCACACTTCATACCACTCTTCTCCAGAGTTCAAAATGGTTGTAGACCCAGGAAGGCAGAACCTCATGACTGTCTGAACGGTATCAAGGAGGACTTGAAGATACATGAAGAATGAGAAGGGGACACAAGAACTGCAACGTGTCTCAAGCTCCATTCTGCAGCATCAAATAACGTGCCATAGAAATATCATCAATTCCAGCTTCCTAACCTTCCCTTCACTTTTAGTATTTTAGTTATGCAAATTTAGTGAAAGGTAGAATAAAACTCAAAACAACAAATAGAAAGGACAGAAGACAAACAAAACTCACATTTTTATATGAAATGCGGCCAAAGGAATGTGGCCTGTCTGCAGAGTTCTTCCAGAGACCAGAAAGATTAAACTGAGGCTTAGCTGCATTTCTATTTTCCCCCCATTCTTAATGAACTTATAATAAAATGGAACAAAAGTACTATTTCCCCTTTCTTTGGCAAGATACTTAAAAAAGAAATAAAATATGCATTCAATGAAATTAGAATGCAGCATCAAAGGATAGGACAGGGACAGACAAAACGCATGTTGTGAAGACCTTACACATTCAATAAAAAGAACAAGTACTGCTATTGTCTCAGAATTATGCAGAAAGAAGCTACCATCTCCTAAGCCTTTCCTGTAAGCTAGATGTTTAGTTATAAGGTATTTATCTACTCAGTTTTTGTTTTCTATGATACTATTGAGATTTATTCAGTCATTGAAGCACAGAACTCCAAGTAAGATGCTTCCGTTGAAAGAATAAGCAAGCATATCATCTAAAAAAACATAATGTACAGAGAATTCCGTTGCCCCATGAAGAAATGAGGCTAGCTTAGAGTTTAAACTTAATGTAAGAAAAAGGATTTTCAGACAACCTTAAGCATAAATCACAATAAGTTCTTTCACACGCATATAAACTTTGCTTTAATCAAATATGAAAGCTTTTCACAGAATCATAGAATCACTAGGTTGAAAAGACCCACAGGATCATTGAGTCCAAACATTCCTATCAAACACTAAACCACGTACCTCAGCACCTCATCCACCCATCTTTTAAACACCTCCAGGGATGGTGACTCAACCACCTCCCTGGGCAGCCTGTTCCAGTGCCCAATCACCCTNAATACAGATCATGCTTCATTAAAAATAAAACACGATCCCACATGGCTTGGAGAAAACATCTAATGCATCTTATAAATTATCTTGCAGAATGTTTTTCTTTGTTCCAAGCTTGCAACAGTACCTTACACATACTTTTCTTTCACAATGTAATTTCTTTAACAGCAACATACTTTTTTTCATAGCACAGCTCAGAACACAAATTGTTTATATTCAACCAAGGACCAGAAACTACAGAATTGACTACAATATCCAATACAAAATCCAAACTTATGCATTAAATATGCCAACACAATTAAACTGTCCACATTTAAGGACATTCTAATAAGGAAAATTTAATATTGTCTATCCTTCATTTTTTAACTATATTTTACTACGAGAGCAAAAGATGGTTGCCATGAAAGATAGAAGAGTGCAATTGGAGATCTTGAGTTTTCACGTACTGATTCTGTTATTTTTTTAACTTGTGCTTTCTTAACTTTTTACAGAAATACTTACAAAAATGGCAAAAAAAAAACCAACCCAGTTCTTAAGTTTTTTATCTCCTTGCAATTAACCAGTGCTGCCATTTCCACTCAAGGTGTAAAGGCTAAATCATGCAGTTTCAACTTACTGTAAAAAGAAATTCAGTGGCTTTTTGTGTCCTCAAATGTATTATTTACTAGACAATTTTAATTTTGCTCCCATTACTGTATTACTGCTGTTCCAGCATGTAGTCAGAAGGCCTTGTGCAGGACTACTGAAATCAGATGAATGCTGCAGAAAATGAGTACACCAGCTCCAACTCCCCTATCCTAATCCTGGTAGACTCTGCACTTTCAGGGCAGAAACTACAGCATTTGCTGGTCCCTGCCAGGAGCACAAAGGATAGTAAGAAATACAGATTCACAGGTAAGCTAAAGGCAACATACAGATAGGCACCTGATTAGGGCAGGAGAAAATTAGTTTCACATCAATCCTCAGCAGAAGGCACTGTAAAAAAAAAAAGAAATAATCTGCAAACACATTGTGTTTCCTAGTGGCATTTATTTCAAAGCTAAAACAGTAGTTGATACCATAACTCATTAAGTTCAAATTTTTGTTCACATTCAGGCATCTTTCTAAAAGAACACGGTGATTTAATAATCAATTCAATATCCAGTGCTTCACACTTTCCAGCAAGAGTAAAACAAATAAATACTTACTGACAAGTTCAAAGTACAGAATTTAAAAGCAGTACTTTAAAGCTATATTTCATATTCGGTAATCTCTGATAATAAAAAAGAAGCTATAATTTAAATTAATTTGGTTGTGATAATCTTCAGAGATTTAAAACAAATTTGAAATAAAATATTATGGCTCTATTTAGAATTTAAGCTCTTGTGAAGACACTCAAATAAATCTCTGATTAAAAGTACCATAAGACTTAATAAATACAGTAATGACCCTACACCATAAGGATTTTCTGAACAAGTGTTTACCACTGACCTGCGTGTAGTATTTTTTGTTCTAAACTTGCTCAGTTACAAGGTTTGGTACATGACCTATACCACATCACATTCACAGATCAGAAGCAGTACATTAGGCTATGCAACAGAAAACAGAATAAGGACACCTGAGGATCTTCAAGTTTGCTTCCAATGGGAATTCATTCTGCGTTAATGGAGATTTAAAATATAACAGCAAGTCACATTTACTCCAGGGATGATCAACTTAGAAAACAAAACATGAGCAATCCATGGGGCACTAAGATTACAGCAGGTCATCTTCTGGCTAATGTAACAAATAAACCACAACACAATACCTAGGAGTCATCATTAAAGACCCCTGCACTTTTAGAGTTTAGTAAGGGGTTAGAAAAAGGTAGTATCTTAGTATTTTTGTCTATTAGGCAAAAACAAGACTTGAAAGTTTGATGTTCTGGTTTTAAAAAAACAGTACTAGCAGTAGAGTTACTATTGACTTTTATTCAAGGTCACAATGTAACTGGTTTTCCTTCTAAAAAAGGAATAATTTTTGGTTCAAAAAGAATAGCACATGCGAGGGGGGTAGAGAACAACACCGAAACAAAAAGCCTGTTCAATACATAGAGACTGAAATTGATTAAATAAGCTCAATATTTTTAGTGAAGACTACAATTTCATTTGAGAAAATAAAAACTATTCCCAAGACCTTTTGAAGAAAATATTCTGAAGCATTTTATTGCTTGCAGTCATTCTTCAAGGAAATGGCCTCAGTTTGTGCAAGGGGAGGTTTAGACTAGATATTAAGAAATATTACTTTACTGGAAGGGTTGTGAAGCACTGGAACAGGCTGCCCAGGGAAGTGCTGGAGTCATCACCACTGAAGCTATTTAAAAGACATTTGGAAGAGGTGTCTAGGGATATGGTGTTGTGGTGGAGCTGGTAGTATTTGGTTTATAGTTGGACTCAATGATCTAAAAGGTCTTTTCCAACCTAGATGATTTTGTGATTCTTTATCCCATACTTATTATTTTTAGCTTTCCAATTTGAAATATTTTCTTACTTATTAATAAGCATTTTATGCAGACTAGCCATATGCATGGTTCAAAGTATTAGCTGGTCCAACAGTGCAGAGACCAGGTTAGTTCACAGTGGTACAGCTGAAAATTTAGCACACCCAGAAATCAGAAAGCAACTTTAATAGCTAGATAGTCAACCTGCATGGATGCAGCCAATAGCAACTAACAAGACTTAGTCAGTCTTCATCTTCTGCCCTAAAAGTGACATACACTCTCCTTTATAAAATTAGTCCCTTGAGTTAAAGTTAGTTGAACTTGGTAGGCCCAGAATTCAAGATCCAAAAAGCATCACTTCTGAGATAAGACTGGAAAAAGTTAGCCTCTAAAAGGTCATATTGTGTAAAGGAAAAAATAGATTTAAATAAGCAGTAAAGAGAAGTCACAAAGAAAGAGATAGTGTTCCCACACTGAACAGAATAAGTATTAATAGGTTTGAACTTCTGCTAAAAAAGCATTAGATTGGTCCTCTGAAAAATTCTTCTCATGGAAAGACAAATGAACATCCAAATGTATTGCCTCAAAGCATTATAAAATCTAATTCTATCAGACACCCATCAAAGACGACTGGACTCTGAAGAGAGGAAAATTCCTGCCAATGCTAATAGCTGAAAATTACTAAAAAAGGCATAGCAAATGCACATCGTAAAGATAATTTCTGTCGTTCCTCAGGTACATGGTGCATGCATTGCTTTTTTTATGTCTGCCATCAATTATTTTTAAACATCAAAGTGATTCTAGTAATATAATATTCCCCTTATACAAACTGCAGATTCACTATTAATCAGAACTACTTAGTAGAAATGTCTATCATAATGTCTACTGTCAAGATTTGCCCTCATAGTGCTGGTCTTCAAAATCCCTTTTCTGGTTCAATGCACGTGAACGTTTATAACACACTGTGACACCAATGCCCACGATTTTCAATAAATGCATAATAAAAAACAAGAGTACACACTTGCACTCTGAAACAGTCTGAGACATTGGGAAAGGGTCACATCCTACCCAGAGTGGCCTTAAAGATACCAAAAATATTGAGGTTTTCTGGTCATGTTTTCTTTACTCAGTTTGTAACTTTTTTTTTCAAAGTACTTACTTACAAGATCTATAAATCTTAGCAAATTAAAAATTTATGTTATACCATAAACTAACAATTTGCTCTCCTTTCTTGTCCCTTTATTCCTTTATGCAGCAATGACTGCCTCTACATTTTAGAAATTCATAGACACCAAAAGCCTTGGGTTCTAGGGCTTTTTTTTTCTTTTTTTCCAGTTGAAATAACAAGCTTCTGCCTTTGAATTTCCCATCAATCCAAGTTTAATTTAGAGGGAGAAATGAGAAAAGTATGGGGGAGGAACCTGCATAGCATAACTGAAACCACATCAAATCTCTGGAGCTTGGCTTTATTTTCTACAATTCAAAGTAAAAACTTTCTGAAATAAGTTCACTACAAGTGTCCATCCCCCTTTGCCATCATGTTGGACAGCTTTAAAATCAAATTTCTGATTTTTATGGAATATGATAGCAAGAAATGACAGGTGATCACTTCAAGTCTAATTATCCTAGATACTGTTCAAGTTGCTTCTTTATGCACAAAATTAACAGCAGAGAGAACAGGGAAGAATGGATGGCTACACAGAACCAAACATGCATAAATCACTTGTAACTGAGATTGCCGTAATGAGGAGAACAGAGAAGTGCAGGGAGAGAGAAGCGTAGACAGGTGTCACATTTATCAGTTTGTTTAAACTAATTATCCAAGATATTTTCTTATTTAACATACAATGGAAATTTCAAAATACATTCAACTCTAGTATTCCTACTGATGTCAGTCTATGACATAATTAAGTATAGGTAAGACCAGTTCGGAATATTTAACAATTAGAAGTGTCCAGAATCATAATTTGAGGCAATAAGCCCTATTTATTAGATTGGTGCAAAAATAATTCCTATATTTGTCATTATAAACTGTGATGCTTATTTTGGATTAAACTTCTATTTCATTTTATTCATGTAGTATATCCAATTTCAAACCATGAAATTCACTCTACTTATGCTAATGGTTCATCTACTTTTTTGTATTATGTTTTGAAACTGAAGATAGAAAAAAGGCAAATTCAAGAGATTTTGTTGTACAAGTTCAAAGGTGATATAAAGTATCAGAAACTGCTAGCAATGTTAATCAAGCACTTGGCCAGGTGACTGTCAACAAAAGTACACATTGATAACGGTTCAAAAAAAATTTGTAACGGAAATGAGAGCTTTGAAGATTAAGAGGTTTGCAGACGTTCTTCTGTGATAGACAACCGGTTGAGGGCTGTGCAAAACAACTGGAGAGATTGTGGAAGAACTGACCACTCAATAGCTGTTTGACATTTACACCAAACTGGAAAATGAAGAAACCTTCAAGAACTGGGTGCTACACGAGATGAATGAAAATCAAATGCCACAATAAAATCTACTCTGTGCTTCTTTTTCATAACAAAACTGATGCATATCTTGATTGCATTGTGACATGTGATGAAGAATGGATCCTGTAGGACAACCAGTGGTGTTCTGCACAGTGGTCAGACTGAGGTGAGGTGGCCAAACACTACCCCAAATCAATGCTGAATCAAAATAAGGTCATGGTTACTGTCTGGTACTCAGCAAGTGGAACCAACCACTATAACTTCTGGAATTCCAGTAAAACCATCACAGCAGAGAAGTATTGCCAAGTAATTGACAAAATGCACGCAGAACTGCAATGTTTACATCCAGCACTGGTCAACTGAAAAGGACCAATGCTTCTCCATGACAATGCCCAACTGCACATCTTGCAAAGGACTTTGCAGCAGCTGCATGACCTGGGATAGAAAATTCTACCTCAACCAACTTATGCACTAGACCTTCCTCCCACCTGTTACCACATTTTCAAGCATCTGGACAACTTCTTGTGAGAAGAGTTTTTCCACAGCCAAGCAGCAGCTAAAAATGTCTTTGAAAAATTCATCAGTTCCAGGACTCTAGAAATCTATGCTACTGGAATAAACAGACCTGTCTTTTGTTAGTAAAAATGCAGAGATTCTAACTGTTCTTTCAAATAATATTTTATTCTAAGCTGAGATATATTGCTTGATAGATAGAAAGAACGACTATTTTTGCTCCAATAAGAAGTATTCCAAAAATTACATAGTGAGGCAAAAACTATGAAATCACATAGATAGTCATAACCTGGTCTGAAATAAATCTTACTTGCCCAACAGCCATATCATAACATTAAATAGCGCACATCAGAAATTTGTTTTCCACAGTATCTCATATTTTATGGTGAGTCTATGTTCACAAGATACAACGACCTTTAAATACTTGGTTTCATATTCTGAGTGCCTAGTAAGGAACTGGAAATAAGTTACATGTTTATATAGTCTAAATATATTAAAATACATATAAGAAACATAAATAGTCCTTTAACATAATTCTACCACAGAAGATACCAAACACTGTATCTGAAAAACAAGTAATTGCAAAGTCTCTGAAGAAAGATGATGTTAATACTTTTCTTGTCTCAAAATTGTCTAATATGGATTAAACTTGCTTGAGTAATATCAAGATTTAAGGGAATAAAACCCAATGAACTTTCTTCTTATTTACTGGAACGGTATTCCAGTATATCCTCCAAAACTACAATCCCTGCTCACTTTTCTCCCATCCTAGCTCTGCATCTAAATAACATGAGAAACCTGAAGTGCCACACAGGAAAGAGCTGCAAACAGGAAGAAAGAGTATCTACCAACTTTCCAATCCTGCCAATCAAAATTCCTTCTTACAATTTTGAAGAAATCCATACGTAGTTGCTTTTTAAGGTTGAAACATCTGCACTGCTTCCAAAAGTTGCAGCTTTAAAAAAGTTAAGAGTGTTTAAAGGCAGTAACACATTCCGCTCTTTTTTCAACAAGCTTGACATCAGGCAAAAATGCTTTCCCCAACTATTTACTGATAATAAACTCAAGTGCTGTCCCCCAGGGGTCAGTACTGGGCTCAGTCTTGTTCAATGACTTGGATGAGGGAACAGCAAACCTTCAGCAAGTTTGCTGGTGACACAAAACTGGTTGATGCACTGGTAGGCTGTGCTGCCATTCAGAGAGACCTGGACAGACTGGAGTGTTGAGCAGAAAGGAAACTAATGAAGGCAAGCACAGAGTCCTGCACCTCAGGAAGAACAACCCCCTGCACCAGGACAGGTTAGTGGTTGACCTGGTGGAGAACAAACTAACCATTAGCCAGCAACGCGTCTTTGTGGTCAAAAAGGCCAAAGATATCCTGGAGTGCCTCAGGAAGAGTGTGGCCAGCAGGGCAAGGGAACCAATGCTGTTCAGTATCTAGGAGGATGGGCCTAGACGCTTGTCATGGTGCCCAAAGACAGAACAAGAGGCAACAAGCACAAAATAGAACACAGGAAGTTCCACCTGAACATGATGAAAAACTTTGATGGAGCACTGGAACAGGCTGCCCAGGGAGGGTGTGGAATTCCTTCTCTGGAGATAATCAAAACCCACCTAGACACATTCCTGTGCAACCTGCTGTAGGTGAACCTGCTTTAGCAGGGCAGTTGGATTGGGTGATCTCACGAGGTCCCTTCAAACCCTGACATTCGACGATTCTGTGGCAATGTACACCATAATAATCCAGAGTGCAAAACAGGCCAAAAATATTTTTCAGACATTTAACTTAATTATTAGTCTACAGCCTTAATCACTAACAGCACAGACATGTGCTTCATAAGTAATTCCAGTAACAACCTCTGACTTTTGCATTCCTCTGTCATATATCCTTTCTACTTTAATAATGCAATGAACAACTACCTTAAGCAGCCTGGAGTATAACCTGAAATTTCCATGCTGATTCATGCAGGAGTAAAGTTATTATTCTGCTTCTGACACTAGCCTTCTTCAGCAATATAATTCTTGCAAAACCTGCAGCTGCTACCTAACAAAGTGGCTGAGAAGGCACAAAGGCAGTCCAAAAGATGTTTCATTACAAACTTCTGGAGATATCTCTGAATATACCTCTATAAATCTGCTTCTTATTAGATACTGTGGCAGACTGCCTAAATAATTCATTGCTGTCTGAACTGGACTAACTTAAAAGGACTTGTTTCAATTTCAAACAATCCCAGCCATTATAGTAATGGGTAACCAGGTTAAAAATCAGAATATTTATGTCTTTAATAAAACCCACATATTACAGTTGACCTGCCTATCTAATCTTAGATACCTCTCTTTTCATAACAGTACAGAATACACATATTTTTGCCTCACTTCCCCTCTTCTGGAGACAGTAGGAAGGAATTTCTTTGCAGAGCTGGGGATAGAGGGAACAGGTGGTTTTGTTTATTCTTCTCATTTACATTAATCTGGATTTCTGTTGGTTTAAAGTTTTGGTAGTTAGAACTTTGATACATTGGCCTGTGTTTCTATTTAAATGACTCAATTGTCCAGAGTTTAGTTGTTCTCCTAGCAAAATTTTTTTTCTACAGATCTTCTGGGAGACTGTCTGCAGATATGATTAGATTGGAAATGCTACTGCTTTCAGTGTACTTAAGGCACTGGCAAGGATGAGAATTTAAATGAGAGATTTCAGATGTCTGCATTACACACTTCAGAAATTCCTTCTTGCCTCAGGGAGGCAAGAAAAACAACAACAAAACCCCTAACTCATTTCCAAGTTAATTTAAAAGCAGAGTTCAGTGGCAGAATATTTGCATACATTACTTTCAAGACAGATGCAATATAAACCATTGGTATTTACAGCCATACTTTTCAGGATTTTCTTTTCTACAAATAGTTTTGAGTATACTACAAGAACTATGCGATATTTTTTCACTGGCAGGTTTTTGAAAGTAAGGGGGTACACCCAATTCTTATAAATTGATGGAATATTCCTTCGGAGGTGATGGATTTTACTAGCTTGTATTTTTCCAATTTCCAGAGTATACCTCTTCATCTTGTTTCTCGTTTCAGACAGCAGTTAGTGAGTAATAGCTTTCTGTAGCTCACATAACTATTTTCCTTTAGAATTAGGGAACAGGAAGCAATTTAGATGCAGTTTCTTCCATTAACAGATCAACACTTTATGGAAGTTTGTATTTTATATAGAATGGATTTGAGTCATCTCTACCAGTAGAGATGTGCTATACAATCAAGATGCCTTGCTAATCTATAATGACAAGACACTGCTTCATGTGTAGGCACAAGAAAGGGTGGTGATAAAAATCTAAGGTTCCACCAGTTTTAAGTATTCTTGCTAGTGAGACATGAGAATAAATGCTAGGACAGCACTATTTCCTAATCTCCCACTCAGGTGCCAAATCAACAAATCCAAGAATTTTCAGCAGACAGAAAAAGCTATCGCAGCTGCTGAGACAGCAGCTATATTTCTTGCTTGTCTCTAGTGAAATTCAAGATTAAAGCCCAACTCTAGCTTCAACCGACTGAACAGACCTTCCTAAATGCGAAAGGAGCTGAACTTGGTCTCTTTCTCCTCCAGTCCTCCAGAAAGAGATGAGAATTTACTTAAGGCTTCCAGAAATGTTTTTGTTTCACTCACATTACTGGCTGCTCTAAGAAATGACACTTCCCTTTACATTTGGAAACAACTGTGTACATCCATAAATGAAAGAATTAACAATGCTTTATTTGGCAGATACTATCTATTAATTACAAATGTGTAGCTTAAAAAAAAGAAGAAAAAGAAAAAGGAGACAGGGGGGTGTGCAAGCCTGTAGTGATAATTTTTTCCATACTTTATGTTAATTAAAAAGGAATTTACAGTAGTCTTTCAGTATTCTGGGAAAGAGAAATGAATACCACAGCTTTTAAGTCCTTCTATTCTGACATGATTTTAAAAGATATCCATTCTCTGAAGCTTGAACATTAACTTTGGATGAACGGCTACACAAATCATCCTTAATTTCTTCTTTCTCAAACTCTTTCAAGAATATTAATGTGAGTAAGTATTTCAAACAAGATGAAGCAGGCTATGAACCTTATTTTGACTTTATGGATGTTTGTTTAAAACAAATGACTGGATGAGGCTTTGAGCAACCTGATCCAGTGGAAGGTGGCCCTGCCCATGGCAGGGGAGTTGGTACTGTATGGGCTTTAAGATCCCTTCCAACTCAAACCATGCTATGATTCTATGAATCACAGGTGAATTAAGTTAAATTAGTATGCAATTTAAATATCTGGGTATGCATTTTACACCTACAGTACTGTGGCTTTTACCTCATTGCTCTGACTGGAAAGTGCATATTCATCATAACCTGAAGCAGGAGTGTAAATTCCTGGAAATTCCACTGTTTAGTAATTAAATTTTTTCAAAGAAAGCATTACAAGGTTTTGGTTGGTTGGTTTGGGGTTTTGTTTGTTTGCTTTTATTACTTTTTACCATGGATTTAGCTTATCCTCTCCCCAGATAAGACTGATATGAACTTCTTTTTTCCTCCCCCAGAAAATGTTTGACATTAACAGATAAAAGATGTTTTGGCAGTGACTTCTCTGGTGCATAGTGCTAATCAAAGGAATGATACTATGTGAACAGCAACAACAATAATAAACACCAATTTACTGCAGGTTTCAAAAATTTAAGCACATGCTGAAGGGTGAATTTCTGTAAGCACATCAAGGGAAACACTGAATTACTGACTGTTACACTGCTGCATTAAAACACTCAGTTTTGCAGATATTTGAAAGTAACTTAACTTCATAAAACTTTTCAATTTGCATATATTTTTCAAGCTGAAATTATTTTCTACTACAGAAGTTACAGAAGACTGAAGATAAGTATCTCCTAAAAGCAATAATCTAGTGGAAAAAAACTGTAAATAAAAAATCCTGTAAAATGGAGTGTTGAGACTGTGAAAATTAATCAATAATTAAAATATTTTGACAAGCTTTCTTGAGAGCCTCTGTCTTCTGAATGTTAAATTACAGAAACATGAATCAAGTATTATTGAATACAGCTGTGTTTGGTGTGCATATCATATAATACGTTTTTGCACTATTTCACCAGTGGAAGATGTTAAAAAATTCAGTCTTTACATTTAAAAATTGTTTGTCATTTACTGAATTCTTATAGCATAATATAAGATTTGAAGGGTTTTAATATTACAGAACTATTAGAAGTAGTGTAGGGAAAATTGAAAAAGTATTGGTTTTATAATGGCAAAATTCAGCATTATAACAAAACAATTTATATTTGATTCAGCTAACTAATCTTAATCAAAGTAGTACAAATTTTATACATTGATTACAGAAAATTTCAGACCAAATGGTAAAAAAACCTGTAAAACTGGGTAATACCAAAAAAGTTACAATACCTAGCTAAGAAGCCAACAGATGTCTTGGACTTCATAAGTTTTCATTTTGAGGTTTAGAAACCTTCAGGTACATATTTAAAAAGGCTTAAAAGGATAAAATAGGTATTTGACAGCAAAGTCTTACAACTTCTCCCTGTATTTTCATGAGGCATGACCTTTAAAGAGAATGCAGAAAAGTATTTTAGATTTGGGGATGGATTTTGTTTGGGTATTTTTTGTATGAAGGAAAGGAAATGCCTAAAACTAGACAAGAAAAGCATGAGGTTTTCTGTCGCCGTGGAGTTCAGC